>APFE030425896.1:181884-298485 GCA_000404065.3 Pinus taeda
TCCTCTCCAAGTTTATGCAAAAGCCTTGTGAGGGACATTGGTCTGCTGCAAAAAGAGTTCTAAGGTACTTGAAGGGAACTCAAGACTTTGGAATCAAGTATACACAGGTGGACAAGTTCAGTTTGATTGGATACTTTATTAGACTTCGATGGAGACAAAGAAACTGGGGTATCAACTTCAGGATATGCTATGAGTCTTGGATCAGGAGCTGTCTCCTGGAGATCATGCAAACAATCAGTTCCAGCAGATTCCACAATAGAAGCAGAATACGTGGCAGCAATTGAAGCAAAAAAAGAAATTGTGTGGCTGAGGAAATTTTTTGAAGATTTGCAGGTAAAACAAGTACAATCAACTCCACTCAAGATTGACAATACCTCTGCAATAAAGTTGGCCAAGAACCCAAAGTTCCATGATCGAAAAAAGCACATCAATACTAAATATCATCTGATTCGACACCATGTTGAGGCCGAAACAATCCATATCTGTCATTATTCCACAAATGAGCAAATTGCAGACATCTTCAACAAAGCACTTGGAAGAGAAAAGCTTGAACGATTCATAATAATGCTTGGACTCACCAACATCCCTTCAGATTAAGGGGGGGAATGTTGACACCTAATCCTTGTGATTGGGTGAATTTATGTAAATAAATAAATAGGAAATATGAACATTCATCGGGAGACGAACTGAACAGTCTCTCCCTCATGTATATAATGAAGACCTACCTGATGGAATAAAACAGTCAAATCATTTTTGCCTTATGGAGTTACTGCCTAGCCTGACAGCCTTTGATTTTTAATGAGCCTGAAGTGACAAGTGCTTAGATGGACCTTTTCTTTTAAGGAGTCCGAAAAGGAACGAAAGTGACTACTCTGGAAATCTAGACAAAGGGATTACCAAACCAATCGCAAAACTGCAGAATACTTTTTATGATACGATAGTCAATCTTCCCGAATGCTGTGTTCAGTGCATTGTGATCGATAGGGCAGCAAACACAGCTTCCTAAGGATAAAGGATATACCCTATTGTGGTCTCCCAATATATACTCGACGGTACGTGGGAGAACAAGTTCGTACTGGCACTTGTTGTCTCAAAGAGGAGGAATCACCCAACCTACGATGAAGGCAATAGTTACCAGGCTTTACGACGCCAGAATACGTCTCTAGCTTAGACTTCTAAATGTTGTGCGTTAGATTCCAAAGCGTTTTTATGTTCATTGAAATTTATTTTACAGTTGATCTTTTTTAAAAAGTTTGCCTTTAAGGTTCACCGCGCGATGTAGATATACAAATCTTAACTATGCAATCTAAGATGATAAATAGACGTTTACTTTCTTTTTGCAATGAAAATCCTAGCTACTAAGGAAAGAGAAATATAAATCTTTCAACATAGAGCAGAGAGCACACACTAGATGCACTGTCCTAAATCAATATCAACAAGCAGTCTAAATGCAAATGCACATGCATGTATTTGTTTTTCGCTTTCTTAATGTGTGAATGACAAAAAGAATGCTAAGTACAGATCTGAACTATTTTTCTTTCAAAGTGACAGTACTAACAATTTTCTTTTCAAAAGCGAAAGGAAGACGAAGACGACACTTTGCAATTTCAAATTCAAAAAACGAAAGGAAAACTAAGACGATACTTTGGGATTTCGAATTCAAAAAATGAAAGGATACTTTGTGATTTCGAATTCAGAAAATGAAAGGAAGGCTAAGACGACACTTTGCGATTTCGAATTTGAAAAACGAAAGGGAGACTAAGAGCTACACTTTCAATTTCAACTTGAAAATTGCTTTTGACAGTTCAGAGAATTGATGATTCAAACAAAAAACAATGGCAAAAGTGTAACCGACTATCAAAAAGAGGAAGACTCTTTTCTTTGACTAAAAATGACACTTTCAAATCGAAAGACGACAGTTCGATTAAGCTACTGTTTTCAAAAGAGAACTGTAAATGGCGAAAAATACATAAAAACATTCACAATTCTTTGTACAACTGAGGCTGAATAATGCAAAGGAAGGGAGTTTCAACCGTGGTATACTGATCACAAACAACAAAACTCCTGAATAAAGCTGAAGAAAGTGAAGAAAAACCAAAATCTGGAGGCATAAATAGTCTTATTTGATCATCACACCTATAACACAAGGAAATAGGGATGCATCTCACCTACAACACACAAGAGGTGTGATGCATCCAGATTGTCAAAAGGAGACAGTGCGATGGTCTAGAGACGAGACTTTAACTTGGTTTTTGGTCACAGTTTGCAACTTAGTTCAGGGATTTAGGCTGAGCTATTGATAGTCAGTAAATACAAAACATAGGGGCTGATCTAATGAGGTTACTTGAGCTACCACCAGGGCACTTAGGATGTTTGCAAGTCAGTTGTTCAGTTTATAAACAAAACCTGGAGATAGACTAAAGCAGTGTTGATCTACTTTGCACTTGCATAGCAAATGCAGTTCGAAGGCTAGCTGGCTTAACTTCAGGCTCCGTTTGTAGTTTATAAAGCAATAAAATATAAACAAGCAAACAAGCTATTCACTCCCCAGTGGAGTCGCCATTTTGTTATCGAGAAAACTAGTGTCTACTTAGAGCTGCTAGTCCCATTAAGACAGGTAGCTATCTTAGAAACAAACAAACTAAAGTCACTTGTGTTTTCCTTTATGAGAGATAGATGAGAGAGAAGCAGAGAGTACCAACCTCAGTCTTTCACTTGGCTCCTTGCTTGTTTCCTCTCCCCTTTGACAGAGCTTCGCCACTCCTTCCTTACTTGTCCCGCTTCAAAGAACACCTGTAGAGTCGAAGTAGCATAATACCATCAAAGCATAGAGATCTATAACCATAAACAATATAGGATCAACTGTATATTAACCATACAAATGCATATATCAATACAAGATTCAAAGATATACAAGAATATGGAGGAAAACTCAAATAGCTTTATTGATAGAAGTAGTAGAAGAGAGGATTACAACTCATTGGTCTGACCCAGTGCCATCCTCCCAGCATGAAAGCCTTCTTCACCTCATGAAAAGCTTAGATCACCTAACAATGTTGCACAGAGAAACCAACAACACTTCCTTACAAAGTACAAAATTCCAGCCTCTAGATCTCTAGGATGAGGGATCCATTTATAGATGTTTGCAGGTGCATGCGTCAGCTTTTGGGATTTTTATTAGTGTCCTCTCTCTGATAGTTCTTGGTTCCACTTAGATATTTCATGATCTCTTACTCATCCCTGGGCGAATTCATAGAGGCAAGTGTCAAATGGGCAGTTTCTAGAAGATTCTCTAGGTTTCCACCTAGCCAACTGCCTCTGCCATTTGTCTGCTCTCACTCATCACACCCTACAGAAGGGATTTCTAATATGCATCACACTTTTTGCATGTGGCAGGTGAGATGCATCACACCCTTAGCACTGAGCAGTCTGTATGGTCCAGTTTTGACCAGTTCTGAGTAGTTTTTCATGAAGAACTTTTGGGAGATGATGTAATCAGCTGGCCTTGCTTCTTTAGGGTATGAAACAACACTTTTAAGGACTTAGAAGCCCTTGGTTTTATGGACATATGTGATTGGGGTTGCAATTCTCAAATATTTCTATATCATATATGCTACCCTAGAGGATATGCCCTAGACCTTAACGCAATCATGGAGGAGAGACCTTAACACAGTGATAGAGACTTTAACGCAGTCATGGAGGAGAGACCTTAACACAGTCATGGAGGAGAGACCTTAACATAGTCATAGAGACTTTAACGTAGTCAAGGAGGCTTCTATAACACAACAAGGAGAAGTTCTAACGCTATCGATGTGCCCTAAACATAGGTCTAGAAGAGACCCTAACCCACTATCCTAAAGTTCCCTAAACACTGTCCTAAAGGAGTCATATAGCCGCAGAGGAAGAAGACACCTAGCCACAGTCAAGGAGGCTCTTCTAGGCAACGAGGAGAGGGTGTCCATGCATTGTCTTAATGGAGACATAGCCGCTGTAATAAAATCCCCTAATCATAGTCCAAGCAAGGAGTTTAAGTTGCAGTTCAAGTGTGCCCTAATTCGCTGTCAAAGTGGGCTAATGCTGTCCTAGTATCAATCCTAAAGGAAGTCATCTTGGCCGTAGTTGGAGAGGACCTAATCAGCCACAAATGAAATAGGAAAGCCATATTTAAAGGAGCTGATATCACAGTATGAAAGGGACCCTTAGACGCTGTAAGGCAAGTGAACCTAACCACAACAAAAGTAATTATATTGCAACTTGGAGGATCTGTCCTAATGCCACATTGTTATAGGTGACAGTGTGGCCTATTTGAGGACTGTTTGGGCATGTTGATGTTGTTCTTGAGGGGCATAAGAATATGATGTAAGGAGAAGCCTAAATCTGATTTCTTATGGGCTGATTGAGGAGACCTAAGTCTCAGCCCACTGCTGGGCTAGACTGCAGGCCATAGGCAATAGTTCGAAGTAGTTAAAGTACCGCGTTAACAAGGATAGCAATCCCTTAGGCAACATAGTGTTGGAGAAAATGTGTGAAGGCAAACTATAGTCAATAGGCTCTATCTAGTGTCCTGTTCTGCCATGAAATGCATCAGTCCTTGCTGCATATGAAAGGTGCCAGATTAACAGCCTTGACATGATTAGTGAAGCAACAAGGAAAGCTTCAGTATTCTGGGTAATTGGTTGAGCTGCTCTAGGCTTATCATCTGCTGCATTGTGTCATCTTCATGGTGAAGATCTCCGATGCCTGATCTCTTATTTTGGTAAGTCAAAGTGTTGACTTCAAATGTATCTGTACTATCTCTCTCTTTGTTGAACTATTGAAGAATATAAGAAGAATTGATCAAGGGTTTCCCCATATTGGGGTTTGTCCCTGGCTGGTCCCACATCTTGTGTCCTCTTGTGTTGGCTTGTCTTCTTATGTTTATGTTTATGTTCTATCTGCACTTTACTATCATGCTGATGTGATTTCTAATCTGAATATTGTCATTGGGTTCATATGAAAAATTGACGTAAATTGCATTAAGCATAGAACATACCTAAATTTAACACCATGTGAATAAATGAGTTGGAGTCGAACATGGTAGAAAACCATTTGATTACCGACCAATGATGTAAGCTAATAACAGACGTGAGAGAAACCACCGATGATGTTAATGGCTCTCAAGGTATAACAATACAATTTGTATGGTGTGAATGGATGAGATAAAGTCTAACACCACAAAAAATCTTCCGGTTGAAGGTCATTGATGAAGACCTGTTGCCGAGAGGAAGGAAACTTACTACTGATGTATGCAAGTTGCAAGGTACCAATGGAAATTTCTAAGTCAACTTCCTGGATAATGAGATGATGTTCACAGTAAGCAACCTGTCGCAGGAGGGCCTTGATGTATCCCCCATAAACAATACGAAATGGGTATCAATATTTTAGACAAAATGATATTGATGTCGAATTAGTTCATGAATGACAGACATGAATGAAGATTTAGAAGTATCATAGCAAATATCAACTCAATGACTTCTCTTGAACATATTGGTGACAAAAAATGGTGTTGGCAACATTGACCCAAAACCAAATGATGGAGGTTTTGATATGGTATGATGAACCAAAAAGACAAGAAAATTTCCCAACCCTAGAATTGACAGAGATGAAGTGAAAGAGTGTTATGTTCAAAAGTGACTCGCTGTTAATAATAGGTAAAGTACCCTGTTTCCCAAATTTCCCCTATCATTTTTGGTCATTGCCTCTTTATTTTTGACAAGTTTGAGGAGGATAGCGTATGCTTGATATAATTTCATCCATGGAAAATTTTAGGGGCTAATGTTCGCCCAATGGGCTACTTTTCCATGAATTTTCCACAAAAAAGATTCGCCAAATTCCAATTTTTATAAAAGACGTTTCGCCCAAATTTTAGAATATAAAATTATTTTACCTTAAAAATTGCCAACATTATATAGAGACTATATATATAGAATCATTATGAATTTGAATAATTTTACAAATATATCAATAAACATTTTATAGTTTGCATATTCGGATTAGTGAGATTCGCCAATGTTTTTAAACTTCAAGAAAATTTTCCATCCTTAAAATTTTCGTTGATTTCATCCTTCGGATGAATCCCTCCGAGTATGCTTAACAAACCCTAAGAATGAGTTGTTTGTTCTCACCATGTTTGACGAGTTTGTCACTGTTTTATGCTTTTACAAGTTGAGTGAAGGTCTAACTCGACATTTTTTTCATGTTCAAAGAGTTTGAAAAAAAGGTAAAAAATAAAACTCCAAAGGTTCCTTTTCATAAATAGTCTCTTGAGTCTGAAAAGGTAGAAAACAATACTTAGGAGAAACTCTTAGCCATGTTTGATTAAGGTATTGCTTTTTCATATATAATCTATCCCAGCCCAAAAAGGGTTAAACTTATACTGGGAAAACATCTTTTCATTTACTTTAACGAGTTCGAAAATACAAGTGCTCGAAAATATTTTCATGGTAGGGAGTCTGAAAAGAACTAAAAGACGACTCCTCCTAGAGGAATGAGTAGTATAAAGGGTAGCAACTGGTTCCGGTCATGATGGAACTGCTCAAAACACGTAGAGGTCAAGAGGCTAGATAATAAGAACACTCATCGCAATGGTTCCTCAGGAAAGAGTAAAACAACGAAGTGAAATCATATGATTGGCTAAGCAAATGGTGATGATGGAATGAGAAAACCAAGGCTCATTTGACATAAACAGGCAGATAAAAATAACAATCACAAACGATAGGATGAGAATGGTTTCATTTTTACACACACTTGAAACATGGGAAACTATGTTTGAGTTTGGTTTCATTTTTATACAAGCTTGAATCAAAGGAAAACTATGCTTGATATATGTTTGCATGCCCCTAATATAATGACTCAATTCTAGGCACATGCCCCCAAGCTTCATTTCATTCACCTAAGTAGACAACTGGTTACTAATAGGTGGATGGAATGAAGGTTCATTTACGAGATCAAGTGAAAGGCTCGACTAGGAATTTACGAGATCTAATCAAAGACTCGAATTGAAGGGGATTCTATATCGATCTTGTTGAAAATGGCAACAAGAAATGCTAAAAATAGAAATGCTATAAATAGCATTGTGATAAATAGTATCTTAGGTACCAGTGTTGGATATAGCAACAAGGAATGAAAAAATGGAAGTGATAAAAATATCATTGCCATAAATAGCATTTCGGGATACCTTCCTATTTTAGTTAGTCCCTAAACTAAAATAGAGAAGTAAAATTCGAATTTGTCCTTAACAACTGTTTGATTAATAATTAATTAATTCATCTTGAGTTAATTAGTTGGAGAAAATTAAACATGAAGTCTATGTGAGAACATGCAACAATTATCCCATTGATTGAGGAATTTATCCCTTAGTTAAAGAGATAAGGATGAGTTGTAATTAGTTAGCTCAGTTAACTGAATTAAGTCCAGTTAGATTAGTTCAAATAGTTTGTTGAACTAATTGTGAGTTCAGTTTAGTTAATGCATGCATGCATGTAACTACTACACTTCACATAACTAAATATTCACTCATAAATAACTCATGCATGTCAGTTCAGACAGAGACCCAGTTGAGATCAGATGATGGGACAGTGTACTATCAGTTGCAGGAATATTCCATGGAGGATATCTCTTGCATGCAGAAGGAATTCATTCCTTGGAGATTGCGCAGTTACTTTTGGGTTTGGTGAGTGTGTGATGAGGCCAATTCATACAGGTGGTAGCATTGGACCCCAAGAAAACTGCGCAAGGAAATAGGAGGCTTGGAGGGCTAAGGGAAGGCATATACTGTGTCTATTCAGTCTGTGAGCTGTATTGTTCGATTGCAGAGAGAGCAGGATAGCATGTGAGCTAATTCTTTGTGTAATCTGAACATATTTGCACTTGTATGATAATACAAAGATCAAAGTTTTTAGCTGAGGCTTTCCCCAGAGTATTCTTCTATGTTTCATGTGAGATTGAATCTTGTTCTTTGTTATATGTGTTCTATTTGATCTTGCTCATATTCGATTAAGCTTCCGCAAGTTTGTTGTAGAAGTAGATCTTGTATTTATCTTTAGTATATTGCATAATCTATTGATCTACAGTGAGAATTTCTACAGATCTTGACACCAGAAAAGAACTATACTCATGGGAGCTTGTTTCATTTTTTAACGAGATTAACACAAGAAATTGAACTTTTCTATGGGAAACTTCTTTCATTTTTTAAGGAGATTGACACAAGAAAATGAACTCTCCTCCAAGATCTCGATCATGACCTACAAAAGGCCATGGCTTCCAAGAGGTTCTCATTAGATGAGAGAACAATGCTCTGGAAGGGATACATATCAAGATATCCAAGTGAAAGATCGGGTGCCAGTGCTTCCAGTGCACGATGCACTATATCACCTACTAGATTATCAATAGACGAGGTCATGGAACATGTTGCCACATAATTAACCTGTGGCGGGGGATATACCACTTGCATATAAGGACCATTTAAGGAAATGGGTTGATTGGGAGTTAAATTATGACTAATAAATGAATGCTGGTCAATAGTCACGGTTCTTCCTTCATGCAGGAAACACATCACACGAAATAGTGAAGAGACAAGAGCTTTCACGTCGTAAACATAACCATGCCTGAGGAGTAAATTAAAATCCAAAGGGCCTTGGAATACCATCTAATTAATATAAACAACCTTTCCTCCCAAAGTAATAGGAAAATGAGGAAGGATCCCTAACGGTTGACTGGTTCCTCTATTAAAATCCAACAGATTCTGGGTATCAGGCACAAGTTGAGGAGAACCTAAATCTGGCCAAGTAGTTTAGGACATAATACTAACATATGCACTTTCATATATGACTGTCCCAGGTATGAGCATATTATAAGCCTGTACTATGATCAGGAAGGGCACATAAGGAGGAAGACGATATCCTGCCAATTGAATCCAATCAAAGGAAGTGACCATACTACTTGGAGGGGATATCATGAGTATGGGAGAAATTCCCCCTTGTGTAATGGGAATAGGAGAACTGCTCCCCTATATAGTGGGAACGGGAGAATTCCCCCCTGTGCTATGGGAATGGGAGGATGGTCCCCCTATGTCATTGGAACTGGAAGGTCGCACCCCAGTTTATTGGAACTTGAAGAAACGAGAAGAACCTAAGAAGTATGAGACTCACTCTCTACGGGAAAGGTACAATCAATGGATGGTGGAATCGAGTCAAGCATGTTCTATACCAATGAATGGTCGAGAACAAACACATGGGATTCATGTTCAAAGAGAGTGGGATTGATTGGAGACAGATTTTGATCAATCACTCCATAAAATAGTGGAGGATTAGGGGAAAGCTTCTGGTAGCGAGTTGGAAGTTGTGGTTGAGAAACAATAAGGTTTTCCAACGCTTTTGTGGCTTCATCCATATAAGGACAAAGGTGAATATGAAGATTCCCTTCACATAACCTACAAGGAAACTTAACTTTACCCTTTTTCCCATGGACCTTACTATCAGTAGTCGATGGTTTGTCACCAGCATGATCTCTAGAGGCTGATGACCAGGGCTGATGTGAGCCTATGGACCACACTTCTAACACCTTGGGAATACTAGGAACATCTATTAGAAGGTGATCACCCTTACAAAGCATGCAAGGGAATTTCACTTTATGGGGCTTTGAAGGTTTCTCAACATCAGCTGCATCAGTAGCGACGATTGATTGGTTGTCCTTTTTCTTATTTTGCTTCTTCTTAATCTTCTTTTTCTTCTTCTTCTTATCCACCTCGTTACTAACTTTGAGGCTTTTACCAGACGCAGAGGAAGAAGACCAAACAAGTGAAAAAGGTAAAGGGTCAACATTAGGATCAACTTGAGATTGATACTGTTTAGATGGAGGACTAATTTCTTGAGAAGTAGTTTGGACATTCAGAACCAAAGAGGTTGAAAATAACCAAACATGAAAATCAATGGTAAATTCGGGAACGGACAATGCTGCTATATAAGGAGCAACAATATTTCCAAAAGAAGGAAAAGGACTAGTATTGCCATTAGAGGGGTTCAAGAACTGTTGCCATTAGTCTCAACTTAAGATCCACTAAGGAGTGGTTCCACACAGAGGATGTTATTATGCGGTCAATTAATTGATTTTAGAAATTAAAGACAAAATAAAACAAAACAGGGTTAACTAGATAAATAAGGATTACCAAGTCACTGTGAAATACAATATCCCACCTTGGTAAACCAAGGATTTACATACATGTAGGAAATCTCCCTGAATACTTTTTTTATTGTATCAAAGTGTACAAGGCGACTGTCTCAGTTACCTATGGTGGGAAGAAACCTAGTGGGGACTTCCAAAATATACCTGAAGGGATGTGGAAGCGCAATCCGTAGTAGTGTTGTCTAATGCGTAAATTTTCGATGAGTGTCCCCATATACCTATCATGCATGGAGTGCCATTCAATATACCCAAAGGTACGTGGATAACAATATGATACACCTACGTGCAAGGAACGAGATGTCACCCCCAGAGTGTAACACTGACAAAGAACGACAACTCCTACATTTAAAGACGTTGGAACACATCTCTATATTAGACCTCTATTTGCATCGTTAAGTTTCAAATGCTCCTTAGGTTAATTGAGTGAATTTAAGAGTTTATCTTGAATTATGTTTCGATTTCAAGGCTCAAAACTCGATGTCACCTGAACACACCTATAATGCAACTAATATGACAAAAAACTCTTTCCATTTTACTTTTATCAATGAAAGACCTAACTAAGTAGGGGAAGAAGAAATCAATCAACAATGCAACAATCGATTTCCCCAACTTCACTATTCCAATAAAAGTCAAGGCCATATATGAAAATAATTATTTTTCTTTTCTTTTCTTTTAATGTTTCAAATGCAAAGAAACATATGAATGCAACTTGATTGCCGATGAAAAGAAACCACACAGACTTCAACTATAATGTAAAAGTTATGTTTCAAATTCAACAATCAATCTATGCATACAAATCCTAATTGACAAGAAGAAATAAAGGGAGAAACAAAACCTTATAAAAAAGGTGATGATAGTCAGAGATGAATAACAATTATACATAATTGAGCCCCCCCGTGATTGAGGGGATTTTGTTTTTCAAAAATGAAAGAAAAAACATGCAATTTTCACACAAGAGATTGACTTTATAGAGACAAGGACACATTCAGAGACAAAAGGAAAAGAAGCTAGGCCAAATCAAATCAAAGAGGAAGGAATGAAAAACATTTTTTTACATCTTACAAGGATCAATGCAGGTGCAGAACAGGAACCAGTGATTTGCAACGCAAGGTACATAGAAGGAAAGGGTGCATTGAACTACTCTATCTCTAGACCAAGGGGTGCGTTGAAGCAAATCTATTCAAATTACAACAAAAAAAATCAATCTCAAAGAATGGTTTTTCTAGTGTCAATCAAGGTCGGTTTAAGAGGTGAAAAAGGTGCTAAGGTCAAGGAAACTTCTAAGGGAAGAAATTGGTCCCAAGTGTACTCGCTAATTTGTTATACAAAATTTATGATTTCGGATGAAGGTGAATTCCCTAGACCTAGTGGACTGGTCTAGAACAAGAAGAGACAAACAATATAGAGTTTTTCTTAGAGAAATTAAAGAATGGGAAAGAAGCCGACTTGGAATCCATCACAAGCTTTACTTTCTTCCTTGCTTGTAAGGTCCAACAGTAGCTCCGATTGCAATAATTAGAACCTGCACATACTACTAAAACAAGACAAGGATCCACAACATCTATGTAACACAATTCAATTACTCTAATCAAAGAATCAACAAGGCATTGAAATATGTGAATGTAAATGTAACAAAACACATATAGGAAAACAATATACACTTTGTATTAATAGAATAGGAGAGAGTTTACAGCCAAGAATAGTAGTTGATCTTGTAGAGATCTCCCCAAGACAACTTGTCCTTCCTTGTCACAAAGCACACCTCAATGTCACCCTAATGCATGAAGATGATGACTCTCTTAGATTCAAGCCAACAACATGAGGGCAATATCAGTCTCCAAAAGCCAACCTTAATGTTATGGATGATATTACACTACAAGAAAAAAGGACATTGGTGAGGGGCGAAAAATGTCACCATAAGTTCATTGGTGACGGTCAAAAGAGCATTCGTCGCAAAAAATTGAACGTCACCAAAAGTATAGGTGTTGTAGCGACATACAAAGTCTGTCACAAATAATGATTTATAATGACGGATAATGACTGTCACCATTTCATATGAGCAATGGTGATGGACCATAGCCTTCATCACCAAAAACTAAACGTCACCAAAGGCGGCGTCACCAAAAGTATAGGTGTTGTAGTGATATTCAAAGTTCATCACCAATAATGATTTATAATGACAGATAGCGACCGTCACCATTGCATATGAGAAATGGTGATGGACAATAGCCTCCGTCACCAAAAACTAAACGTCACGAAAGGTGGCGTCACCAAAAGTATAGGAGTTATGGTGACATTCAAAGTCCATCACGAATATTGATTATAATGACAGATAGTGATCGTCACCATTTCATATGAACAACAATGATTTATTGTGATGGATACTTGATGGCCGTCACTATTGGTGCATATATATGGTGATGTTTGTTGACCGTCACCAAAAGCCGCATTTCCAGAAGTATAGGTGTTGTGGTGACATTTAAGGTTCGTCATGAATAATGAATATAATGATGGACAACGACCATCACCATTTCATATCAACAACAATGATTTATGGTTACATACATTGAGGGTTGTCACTGTTGATGCGTATATATGGTGGCATTTCGTTGACCGTCACCATTTCATATTTTTGGTGATGGTCGAAAAATGTCACCAAAGCTCATTGGTGATGGATAAAAGAACCTCCGTCACCAAAAATTGATCGTCGCCATTCCATATGGATGCCAGTGCACTATGGAATCAAACCACCAACCTCCTGCTTATAAAGCAAGTGCTCTTGCATTGAGATAACACCCTTTATATAATTATACTTTTAAAAATTAGACATTGAAACTTCATAAATTGTAAATTCTACAACTTTCAATAAATTAAAGTCTCGACAATATTTTACTAAAGAAGACAATTAACATCGAAGCTGCAGGTCCCTTCCTAATGTTTATTGAAGTTATGAAAAGTGGGTGGAGGAAAAAATATCTATGTTATAAGTGAAACTCTGAAGACATCTATAACCTATAATTGACCTATAACTAACAAATTCACCAAATATTGCAAAGGAAATGTCATAAGTGCATAGCATATGGAAGAAGAGGAGGCAGGGACTTGGAACCCTTGTACATCTTGGCATGCATTAGCACTTGGCACATCTTAGCTTGTTTGACATGTCTTCATACTATCTGGCACATGTTAGCATGCCCTAGCATTCCCTAACACACCTTGGTAGTTATGACCTCATAACCAGCATTGCATTTTTCCATGACTTGGGAACCTTACATTCACTAGAACACCTTGGCACTCCTTAGTTTTCATGTCCCCTGTTATCCTCCACAATGTCCCAGGCTGATGAGGAGATCGACGGAGATAACCACATACCAAGCTTTCAATTTGGTAGCCAGCCCTACCAAGCTAGACAGGGCTCTCTATATGAAATCATAGCCAAGAGATGACTGGAATGTAAAGGATTATAGGCTAGATAGCTAGGCTCAGGTGGGTTTTTGGAAAATTTAGGGACTTGGAACTCTGTCCATCGGTGTCTTATCTAGCAGGGACTTTTTCAAGGAGGCAGGGACTTGGAACTCTGTCTAGGATAAAGCAACTAACATGCATGACATTAGCTCCCTAGAATAGAGTACCTCCTACCCAGAAGAGTGTACCCTGATCAAAATATAGAGTCCTCTACTGTGCACTTTTCTTAAAGATAAATCTGTGCATAAAATAGTACTAAGAAAAACACCTAAATTAAGAAAAGCGAGCATCTAGGTCAAACTATAAAAGTATACTAAATATGGATCTATATAAGTTTGGGAAACACTAGACAAGCATGCTTGCATACAACAACCATAAGATGCCTAAAATCAATGTGCTTCTTTCATCGTTACTATACCGTCACATCAAAATTGGAATCTGTAGCATGTACCCCAAGGTTGTATGCATCTGCTGAAGGTGTAGATTGAAAGGATCTACTGAGATGAAGAACTATTGAAGGGGAAACACTTTCAAAATAACAGATAAAGTCTACTGTGAATTCAACCCATTTGCACATAGACCAAGGCTACTACTGGGTACACTTCTCTGCTGAATGGAAAC
This sequence comes from Pinus taeda, assembly GCA_000404065.3. Taxonomy (NCBI): domain Eukaryota; kingdom Viridiplantae; phylum Streptophyta; class Pinopsida; order Pinales; family Pinaceae; genus Pinus; species Pinus taeda. Next base: position 196,192 of record APFE030425896.1, read on the forward strand.
CATAATGTATTGTAGTGCCGCAGAAGAAAAAAAACCTTTAGTGCAACACAAATAAAACTCTAAAGGATATTGTCATTGTGGCCTCTATTGTAGATGATCTCATCAATATAGGTAACAACTTCGATAATTGAAAAACCAAAAGGTAAGCTGCATAGATCATTTGAAATGACAGATTTGGGCATACTTTATTATTGTTTAGGAGTGTTAGTATAGAAAATGCAAGATAACCTGTTGCGTCTTTATGTCATAGGTCAAGGATGCGAAGAAATACATAAAATATTAAATAGCATGGTATAAGTCGATTGCAAGTTATTTTGAAACGGGAATGGAATTCTCCTTGTGTGGTTTCTAATCTAGTGGATATAACTTTAAATAAGAAATTAATAGTTATGGGGTTGGAATTGTCTCACAATTCATGAAAAGTCCCAAATTTTTTCACTAGAAAGAAGCAGGGTGAGTCGTCAAGTTTAAGGAAGGGAACAACCTATTTGCGGGAAGATAACTTGAAATTAGTCGGGCATATTATTTCTCGTCTTCTTTTACATGTGTGCTTTGAAAAGATAACCACATCCAAAGACTCAATAATAGCTCCGGTAAAGTTTATAGATGTGAAGCACTTATGAGAAAACGCATCGCTTAATGATAATTGAGCGAGGAATATGTCGAAAAATTCAATCTTTCACTGTCATAAAAGGAAGTTAGGGTATCCAACATCTCGCCAAAAAACTGACTCCAACCATAATGTGAAAGGTAGGTTAACTACGAAACATCTTTCCCACTTTGTAGTATTGTTGCCTCTTGAATTACAACAGGTATCTGGCTGCATAGATCCACAAAAATTGTTCTAGGTAAACTTTGCATGATACAATTGTGACGTGGAAGCTTGACACACGCTCTATTTTCCCTCTAAAAGAGGGTAAGTCAAAATATTATGACAAGCTTAACTGATATTTGATCATACACTATTGAGGTATTGCATGGAATAAACAATATAATATCAATGCACGAATGAAGAACTCAAAATAAACAAATTTCATATTTCTACAATAGCGCCACTCTTGGGATTCTCGGATAAAGCACCTAACCTACATGGCAAAAGCTTCCTAGAATAGAGTATCTCCTACCTAGAAGTGTGTTCCTTGCTCAAAATATATAACCCTTCTCTATTGCGCACTTTTCTTAAAGATAAATCTGTACATAAAATAGAACTAAGAAAAACACCTAAATTAAGAAAAAGTGAGCATGTAAGTCAAACTATAAAAGCATACTAAATATGGCTCTATCTAAGTTTGGAAAACACTAAACAAGCATTCTTACATTTCCTGAAATCAATGCACTTCTTTCATCGCTGCTACACCCTCATAGGAAAACTATAGTCTACAACATGTATCCCAAGGCATTGGATAGGTACTTCCACACAGGTCTAACTGTGTAAACTTGTGACAATAGCCCAAAAGATTCTTAACCTTGAAAATTACTTTCATTAATAGAATTTAAAGTAATTGGATTTTATAAGAAAAAGTGAGTTAACCTAATGAAATGCAGAGGCTATTTGCATTAATGAATTAAATGAATCTCAACCATTGATCTCAAGTGATGTTGAGATCTAATCTCAACAATGAATCACCTTGGAGATCAAAGTTTTGGATTCAATCAATAACTCAAACTTATAAAAGGAATGCTAGGCTAAAAGAGAAGACACATTAGTGAGCACAAGACAATGAGGTAGTGAGGATCTCAAGGATTTGCTGGAGGACATTCATCCAAGTGTGCGGGTCCAAGGAGGAGTGAAAGAGATAACAAGGGAAAAGGATTGAAATTAGCCAACAAGATCAAATGATGAGTTTTGGAGGGTTTGATCAGTTGGAATTTCCCAAAGTTTTGTTGTATTTGTATTTTTCCTCAATGAGCCATTATACCAGTAAGGTAACCCTTGTATGTTGAAGATTAATTGATAAAACAACCGATTTGAAAGGTAGAGATCTATGTGTGCATGTGTATGAGACTGATGTGATTATTTTGCTTCCAATGTTTATTTTTCTTTGTGTTAAAATCTCAGCAATGTTTTTTACTCAGTAGATTTGCAGCAATAATTATTTAATCAAAAAGGAATCTGTCGAGTCAATGTTTAGCCAAAAGTTGGCATTAGAGAAATCAACACACACACATGGTCAACTTCAAAACAAGCACCTTCAAATAATTTGGCACCAAATAAATATGTCTATATGTGTCATATGCACACTTTTACGAATATATGCCTTTTACACAGATATTTGAAGGCATAAAATTCACAATTTGGAGAAAGTTTTCAACATTTTTTTAAAGAAAACCTCACAGCGAACCCCCTAGGTTTTTTCACACATGGACAGTTTCAAAAGAAGCACCTTCTAAAAATTAGGCGACCAAGAAATATGTATCTATGTGTCTAATATTTGCACTTTAACAAATATATTATTTTTGCATAAATATTTAATGACATAAAGTTCACAATGTGGAGAAAAATTTCAACTTCTTTTCTAGGGAAAACTAGGCAGGGAAAACCCAGACACTTCCCTACAATTTGCAGATGGTATCGAATGTAAACCCAGACTAACCCACTAGGGATGTCAAGAGAGGCACACAAAAGGGGCAACCAGCCCTAGGAAAGAACTCTGGGGACTCCTACATGACGCTCAAAGCACTCAAACACTAGAGATATCACATGGAAAGAATTTTCAACTTAGACATAAGAATACAAACATAGTTTCTAAAACAAATTAAATAGGAAAGGAATGACTTTGAAATTAAACTATTGTAGACATAAAAATATAATTAAAAATTATATTAAGGGATGCAACAAGAGGGTAGGGGAGAGATTCTCAACTCCCTTTCACCTTAGGAAGTTCCTACCTAAAACCCAAATAGGGTTTGACAGCATGTAGAGGAATGCATGCAGGTCGTCAAGCAAATCAAGGAGCTTTCTAGTGAAGGGTTGAGAGAAGTACCTAACTTGGAACCTAAATAGGTACGCAAAAATGCAAATATTCACAAAAGAATGCAATTACGAAAAAAATATTGCTTGTTGTGCACTCTACATTCCATTAGTTGTATGTGTACAAAATTGTGGTAGGTGGAAATAGGTGAAGGGTTTGGGTAAATGTGGTTAGAATGTTAGAAAAGAAACCAATGCTTTGTCTCCTATCCTCCAAGCATGTTAGTATCGTTGGGGATTTCCCTTTCATCCTTGGTACACAATGGATGACAAGCAACATAAGTGGTGATATCCTTTACTAAAGTAAGACACCCCTAGTACTTAAGAGCGACGTTCCCAAGTAATAAGAAGTCCCAGGATTACCACAATACCGTGAGTAATTCTAAAGTCTCCCTCTTCCAAATGACACCTGCAAGCATATAAAAATAACTAACAAAAATATTATTTTAATTCTCTTTTTATTCCTATATCAAAAAAAGGTGGTGAAGTCCTCCCAAACCTTGATTCTCACTTATTTAAGTCACACAAACATTCATTTGATTCATTTTTCACCATCATCTCACTAATGGCATCATATCAAGGAGTTTATAAATTAATTTGTGGACAGAAAGCTTCCAAAGGAATGGAACAACTTTCTGACACATTTCAAGTGCATTCAATTCCAAACAATCCACAAAATAATTTGTACAAAATGTTTTGATGTTCATCTTGTTATGTCTCCTCTAATTTTGATATTTAGGAATTTTTGTATTTTCATATATTTTATATTTGGAGTAGTGTGTGTCAGATTGATTGACCTATGTGGATGTTGGGACAAGGTCAAAAAGAGCATACTCTAAAGTGAAAGTGCATGCCACAAATGCAAAACATGTTCCTCTACAAAGTAATAATGTGAATCTCCTCATTGGTCATTGCTATGGTATGTGAATTATTTTAGGTTGGTTTCATAGCCTACTTGATATTGGCAGCATTTTTGTGGAAGGCCTCGTTGCTACTGTGCATCTACTACATTGTGGTTGTTTACTTTTTCTTGTTCTCTCAAAGGTTGGTTGTTCTTGTACACAACCACTGTTATGGGATTGTGATGACATTTTCAATGGGCTAAAGAGGATAATGCCATGCCATTGGGCTTACATATATCTATTGCAATGGATCATTGTTATGCAATTAGCTTAAATGTGGCCTCAGGGTGTATTTTTCCCCGCACATTTCATTGGCATTTTATGGTAGGTCAATTTATGTTTCTTCAAATAAGTAAATATTTCTTCCTTGCAAGTTGCTTGAGAGACTGCAAGGGTTTGTACCTGTATATTTATTTTCTCTTTCTCATCATTTCTCCAGAAAGAGGGTTTGACATTGTTTTCATGATTCTGATCAATTGTGTGCTTCAGAGGGATCTGTTTCGGATAGGATCTTGTTTAAAGTTGGGGGGCCTGCAGGCCCTTGCTTAAAGTTATTTAAGATACAAAGAGCATATTACAGAAAGGGATGTCTATATATTTCAAAAAAATATGAACCATAAATTAGACAAAGCTATTATCACTGTAGTTGTTACGTGTTTTTGAGAAGCATGAGAGCCCCATAGGTCAGATTTGGTAACTAAGTGATCATAATAATGTCTCATTTCCAAAATGAAAATAATTAGGAATAATTTCCAACAGAAAATTGACAGGGAACTTAATATAGATAGGAAAGACTTCTTTTCTGACTGGCATCATCTTAAGTCTAGACACACTTCTACTCTAATACCTTGTGGTGCCACTTTTTTGTTCTATTTCAAATATGAGTATTAGTAAGAAGTTAGAACCTTTGTGGACATGATTATTTTGGGAAACACTAGACAAGCATGCTTTCATACAACAACCATAAGATGCCTAAAATCGATGCTTTTCTTTCATCATTGCTATACCCTCACAACAAAATTGGAATCTGTAGCATGTACCCCAAGGTTGTATGCATATGCTGAAGGTGTAGATTGAAAGGATCTGCTAAGATGAAGTACTATTGAAGGAGAAACAACTTAAAAATAATAGATAAAGTCTAATGTGAATTCAACCCATTTGCACACAGACTAAGGCAACTATTGGGTACACTTCTCTACTGAATTGAAATTGCAATGTATTGTAGTGCTGCAGAAGAAAAAACACCTTTAGTGCAACACAGATAAAAATCTAATAGATATTTTCACTGTGGCCTCAGTTGTAGATGTTCTTATCAATATAGGTAACAACTTCGATAATTGAAAAACCAAAAGGTGAGCTGCATAGATCATTTGAAATGACAGATTTGGGCATACTTTATTATTATTTAGGAGTGTTAGTATAGGAAATTCAAGGTAGCCTATTGTGTCTTTATGTCACAGGCCAACGAGGTGAAGAAATAGATAAAATATTAAATAGCATGGTATAAGTCGATTGTAGGTTCTTTTGAAATGGGAATGGAATTCTCCTTGTGTGGTTTCTAATCTAGTGGGTAGAACTTTAAATAAGAAACTGATAGTTATGGGGTTGGATTTGTCTCACAATACATGAAAAGGCCCAAATTTGTTCACTATAAAGAAGGAGAGCGAGTTGTCAGGTTTATGGAAGGGAACACCCTATTCGCAGGAAGATAACTTGAAATTAGTCAGGCATATTGTTTCTCGTCTTCTTGTACGTGTGCTTTGAAAAGATAACCACATCCAAAGATTCAATAACAGCTCTGGTAAATTTTATATATGTGAAGCACTTTTGAGAAAACCCATTGCTTAATGACAATTGAGTGAGGAATATGTCGAAGGGTTCAATCTTGCACTCAGTCATAAAAAGGAAGTTGGGGTATCCAACATCTTGCCAACAAATCGACTCCAACCATAATGTGAAAGGCAGGTTAACTGTGAAACCTCTTTCCCACTTTGTAGTATTGTTGCCTCTTGAATTCCAACAGGTATCTGGCTACTTAGATCCAGAAAAATTGTGCTAGGTAAACTCTGCATGATACAATTGTGACGTGAAAGCTTGACACATGCTCTAGTTTCCCTCTAAAAGAGGGTAAGTCAAAATATTATGACAAGATTAACTATAATTTGACCATACACTATTAAGGTATTGCATGGAATAAACAATATACTATCAATGCACTAATGAAGAACTCAAAATAAACGAATTTCATATTGCTACAATAGTGCCACTCTTGGGATTCTCAGATAAAGCACCTAACCTGCATGGCAAAAGCTTCCTAGAATAGAGTACCTCCTACCTAGAAGTGTGTCCCCTGCTCAAAATATAGAATCCTTCTCTACTGTGCACTTTTCTTAAAAATGAATCTGTGCATAAAACAAAACTAGGAAAAACACTTAAATGAAGAAAAGTGAGCATCTAAGTCAAACTATAAAAGCATAATACTAAATATGGCTCTATCTAAGTTTGGGAAACACTAAACATGCATGCTTGCATACAACGACCACAAGATGCCTAAAATCGATGCACTTCTTTCATCACTGCTACACCCTCATAGGAAAACTATACTCTACAACATGTATCCCAAGGCATTGGATAGGTACTTCCACACAGGTCTAAGTGTGTAAACATGTGGCAATAGTCCAAAAGACGCTTAACCTTGAAAATTACTTTAATTAATAGAATTATTAAAGTAATTGGATTTTATAAGAAAAAGTGAGTTACCCTAATGAAATGTAGAGGCTATTTGCATTAATGAATTAAATAAATCTCAAACATTAGTGAGCACAAGACAATGAGGTAGTGAGGATCTCAATGAGGTAGTGAGGATCTCAATGATTGGTTGGTGGACATTCATCTAAGTGTGCGTAGTTCGAGGAGGAGTGCAAGGGATAACAAGGGAGAAGGATCTAGATTAGAAAACAAGATCAAATTATGAGTTTTGGAGGGTTTGATCAGTTGGAATTTCCCAAAGTTTTGTTGTATTTGTATTTTTCCTCAACTGGCCGTTATACTAGTAAGGGAGCCCTTGTATGTTGAAGATTAATTGATAAAACATCAGATTTGAAAGGCGGAGATCTATGTGTGCATGTGTATGAGATTGATGTGATTATTTTGCTTCCACTGTTTATTTTTGTTTGTGTTAAAATCTCAGCAACGTTTTTTATTCAGTATTGTCATATTTATGTTGTTTGTGTTTTTGGGAGATGACTTTATGATGGGATGAATGGAATGCAAACATGCAAGATAAATTCAAAAACAAAATGGTGAGCCTACTTAAGAAATTGGTTGCACTAGTTAAAGTGGCAATTAAACATTAGTAAGAAGTCAAAAATTTTAAGGGGTAGCAAAAGTGATGTGGCATCTCCATCCCATGCATTTTCAGCCATAGATGGATAACCACTTATAGGTCATTAAAATTTCTGCCCTTGACGGACCATTTCGCCATTATAACACAAACATTGTTTTCTTAAGGAGGTATGTAATTATTTTAAATGCACACATAAGGTGTAATAACCAAAATGCAATGGGATTAAACAAGCATTCATTAACATTTCATAGCAACCAAGAATCTATGTTTAAATTAAACGTGACCACACATGACATGCATAATCCATGTTAATTTATTACAATAAATAATATTCAATCAAATTTCATAGACACTTGTTTTTAACTAAGAATGGTCCAAGGAAATTAGTTTCATATGAACAATTTTCCTCCTAGTCATAGGCATCCACTTAAGATGCCATCCCCAAGTTAGGTTATGAGGTCACTAGGGAAAATCAATGTAAGAAATAGGCTCCCACTCACTCAAACCCAACCCATTTCTCTCATGGAATTGTTACTTCACTCATTACAAAGCATTACACATATAATCTAACCCACAAATATCAATGGCACTCTCTTTCACTTCCCTACACGACATAAGGAAGATCTCCCCCTACTATAGTCGACAATGCCTTAGGGATTTTCTTCCCTTTAATTCTATTTAGTGTAGGCAGAAAGAGTCCAATATGTTGAATGTGTCTCTCAAATAACTAATGATCAATTTAACTAATGGGTGAAAGATTCCTTAGTTACCCAACCTCTATGCTCATCTACAACCTCTCTATCTCTTCATCAAGGACAATTGATTCCCCTTTCATGGTGTTTATTTTGATCATCTTCATATTTATGGTTAATTAGTAGAAGAGAATTAGCAAGCACTACAACCATAAGCCTTTTTTTATGCCTGAAATTCACCTTGAAATTACTTACGAAAATGTTTTTTCAACCTATTGTGTGACTTTGTGATCCACCCATATTTTAAATAGGGGTCGCAAATTAGGTTGATAATAAAGTTGAAAAGTATTTTGTCCAAAAAACCAATATAATATATGTCAAAAATCTAGGTCAAAATTATTTATGAAAAGCATAATTTTAGATTCAAAAACATATGTTAAAAATGGATATTACAAATGTGATCGAAAAAATATTTGATAGCTACCATTTATTACACAAATATTATAAATGAGGTAGAAATTATTTTGAAAGTTTAATAGGAGGTATAGGTTGAAACTTTTATTTCAAAAAAATGTTCTTGATCATGAGCTCAGAGATGATCATAGTCATAGTTAAAGATGAAATCGTAATCCTAAACCCACTTCCTACTCTTAAGCTTTGCTTACTGAGCCTAACAACTAGTTAAGTCTAAATCACATTCTAAGTAACTATATTCAACTTTAGATTCATAAGCTCCACAATGGTTTATATATATGTTATGTTGTTATGCTTTACATTTAGATTAATGCTTGAATCTATCTCCATTATTAATATCAATTACAACAATTTAATTTAATTTCATAGCATAATCAAACAACAAATTATGGTTGTTGTTGGATATCATAGTGTTAAACGAAAGTATATGGAATGTTACTTAAAAGCACTCCATCATGGCATGATAACTTCAGTATGTACAACTCCCCACCTATCTAATGCCTTGGTAACACTCCTCAAGTGAGGCCTTCCTTTCTTCAAGAATTGATAATGTTAATGCTACACTAGTACAATGTTTGTTGGACACCTAAGTGGACCCTAGTTTACTAATTAAAGCCAATAAATGGTTATTTTGTTGCGACCATGACATGATTTTGAGGCCTTAGAAAAATGAAGGAACGAATAGCTAAACCACAAGTGGAAGATTGTTTTGATGATAGAGCGAAATATTTTCTAATGAGGAAGCCCCACTATTTTGTTGGAGAGTGGAAAAATTCAAGGAGACATTCATGTATGAAGACATCTTTGAAATTTTATGCATAGATTTTTCTAGTGAGTTTGTGTGAATGGTTGCATATTCTTGATGAAGCCCCATGTCACCATTGAGGAGACAAGAAGACAAGTAAATCGAATCTTAAATCCAATAACTTTGGAGCATTGTCATCACTTGGTTAATCAAGCAATAGACTTTTGGGGAGAGCAGACAATGGAAGGATGCATTGTATCTAGTTTGTAGTAGAATTGTACTAGTTGTACTCAAAATATAAGGACCAATTTTAGAATGGGTTTTGAGAGATATTGGTGAACACAAACTCTACAAGGATAAAAATGTTGTTGGTGAAGGAAAAGTTGTTTCCTACTAACCCACTGGGCATGTCGTTGTAAAACTTTACATTAAGGAATGGGTTACAATGAGGTTGGCAAAGATGAGACCTGAAAGGACCAAATGACCATGAAGGACACAAAAGCTAAAGAGAAAGTTGAACAAGATTTGAGGAAGTAGAGATAACTAACTAGTGGTGGTTGAACTAGATGTGAGAAAATGAAGAAAGCCATGAGGAGTTGCAAAATGAGATTAGTGAGGAAGGGAGTAGTGAAGTGAGGATGAGCGATTTGGAGAATTTGAATAAGAAAGGTGAATGGTTGTGAAACAAAGGTTTGGTGATAAATATAACTCAATAAGGAGTAGTAGTCAAGGCACCTCAATGAGGTCTGATGAACACACTGGAGTGGGGTTACGAGAGATATGCGATTAGAAAGTGATAGGTTGGATACAATGTAGAATGATATTGTGGATGAGAAAGAATAAAATGAACTAATGGGAAACCATATTCTATGACCAACATATGTGCCCCTTCTATCTATGGAGGATGAGAACCTAGTAGTGGGCATGGCACTAGACATTAGCAACATTGGCCTTGTACCAACCCCACCCCTTATGCTTCTTAAATACAATTAGGTAACACTACACTAGCTTGTTAATAATGGTTCAAGTCCACCTAGTAGTTAGCTTACTGATAGAGGAACAATAGGAATTATAGGAAGTAGTCTTAACAATAGTGCAAGTTGAATATTAGGAGTGGCACAATTGGGAGTTATAACTATTTAGAGAAAAAAATAAGAGTTTCATGAATTTTAGTACCTATTATGTTTTGAATTATAACCTAGGAGAATGTAAGAGAAATAATATTAGAGTGATGCACTATTTAAAAAAATTAGTCATATGTAAATGCTTTGGAAAAAAAACATAATGATACACATACCTTGATATAAAACAAACCCTAAAAATGTCATTCTTAAAATCTCTTGTGTAGTTACCTAATATCATTCAAGTAGAATATCCCAATTATTTATGTTAGTAATGGTGTGATCATATTTTTCATTCTCTTAAAGGAACTCTTTCTAGACATGCACCCCATCAAGCATAAATCATCCTAACATATATCTTTGAAGTAATATAAATCATCCAATGCCTACCCTCAAAAGAATTCTCACCCATAGACTTGGTGACGGTGTAAGGATTGTATTAAAGTGGTATGAGCTTCTTATGGGAGTTTGTTAATTTCCCTTAATGCGAGTCCAACCATAACTTTTCACCAATCTGAAACTTATGTGAAACCTAATGGATTGTGTATCTACTTGTACTTGGAGTTGGCAACATTCTACAAAATATCATGAACTCATTGTTGAATTTGTTGGATAAGTTCCTCAAAATTGATTGTTTTTCTTACCTCATTCCAAGCATGGGAGGTATCTTCATGTGTTATTCCATGAATATAGCTACATTAATTTGTGCTAATCGTTGGGACCCTAAGCACACCTGAAAAAGCTTGTGGCTAATAGAAATATGAAGAGCTATGTCAAATTTCTATTGAAAATATGGAAGGCTTTCAACATGTGTATGTGGATGATCACAATTGTATATTCTAAGGACATCTACAATAATAATATTGACTACTTTTTATTTATCGATCTAGCGATGGAAGGTAATGGATTTGGTCAAGCTTTATGTCCATCATGGACCAAGGGTTAAATTAGAAAATATTGAGGAACCAACTATCCCTATCACGAAATATGGTCTTTGGAAACCTAAAATGAACCAAAATATGCTCGAAGAAGAGATTATGAGTGGAATTTGTTGTGACACTCTTCTTATAGGGTGTTAAAATTCCCATCCTAAGGAAGCGATAAAAAACAACAAAAACACATTCATTACCATGCTCGACTGACGAAAAAAAATGACATAAAATCCATGGGAACTAACTCCCAAGGACTACTTAGAGTAGGAAGAAGCCCACAATTGGTGTGGATAGCCATTTCCTTTGGCAGAATATAATTCTTCCACTACTTATAGGCTTTGACAATAGAATGAAACTCACTATTATAAATTAGGTATCTATGAAACCCATTATAGAGTGTCTAGCTATGATAAACCATTGAACGTTCGTTTTCGTGTGGGCACCACATCGATGACATGAACGATTGGCTCATAGGGTCCTTGTTGTGTAACCATTCGTCGATGAAAGCTACTTCCTCAATGAGATAGAAGTGAAAACTGATAGTTTCAAAGGTTGGATAATGACATGAACCTTGAATTGGTAACTTGTAACTTGTTAAGTGGGATAATTTGAAATTGGACATGAGTAGCCTAAGATGAGTTATAGTCAGTTCTTATGTGAACAAGGCATAGTCTAGTTGTAGTAGCTATAACTTGGTCAAGTTGTTGTAGTCGAGGAAGGACTTGGATGGGTTCCCAAGTCCCAAAAAAAGTAAGGGTAGTTGTGAGGGCATGATAACTAAGGAGTGCTAGGGCACACTAATGAATGAAAAGACATCCCAAGGAATGAAAAGGCATGCTAACACATGCCAGACAATGTCAATGCATCCTAAAGAGTGTTAGGGAGTGCTGGGGCATCATAAGGGAGAACTAGGTCAAAATGCATGGAAATGAATGAATACGAGTGTGCCAAGGAGTGTCAGTGAATTCTAGGTGTCCCAAGAATGAAGTGTACTAAGAGATGTTCATAATAGGACTTGTAGGTGGTAATCCTATGGTTTCGATATGAGGCTAGACAAATTAGTTTCAAACAAAGGGAGACTTTGGGTTGGGCACAACACTGTTTTTACAATGCCTTGGTTGGGTTCCCAAGCCGCAAAAAAAGTAAGGTTGTCTATGAGGGCATCGAAAAAAAGTGCTAAGGTGTGTTAGGGAGTCCTTGGAAGTACTAACACATTCTAGATAGTTCCAATGAATGTTAGGCATGCCAAGACGTTCCAAGTGCTAAGGCTTGCTAGGATTTGTCAAGTGCCAGGGTGTGGCGTGAACACATGCTAGGGAGTGTTAGGACTAGGTTTCAGGGAAACACAAGGGAGCACTGGTTTCAAATTGATGGAAAGGAAGTGTCAATGAGTTCTAGGTGTGCTAAAGAGGGAGTGAAAATATATGTTAGAAAATTCCAATGCATGCTAGAGTGTTAGGGAGTCTCAGGGAAACACAAGGGAGAAATAGGTCAAAATGCATGGAAATGAATGAATAAGAGTGTGTGACAAGGAGTGTCAGTGAGTTCCATGTGTGTTAAGGAGGGAGTGCCATGGTATGCTAGGCAGCACTAAGTCATGCTAGCATGCCCGAGCAGTATGTGGCCAAGATGTGCCAAGTTCCAGGGTGTGCCAACACGTGCTATGGAGTGTTAGGGAAACACAAGGGAGCACTAGGTCAAAATAATACATGCAAATGAACGATTAAGAGTTTGTGATAGGAAGTGTTAATGAATTCCAAGTGTGTTAAGGAGGGAGTGATAAGGTATGCTAGGCATTGTTAAGGCATGCTAAAGGCTAGGGAAACACACCAATATGTGTCAGGTGCTAGGGTGTGCCAATACATGCCAAGGAGTGTTATGGAGTTCCAGAGAAATGCAAGTGAGCACTAGTTTCAAATGCATGGAAATGAGTGAATAAGAGTGTGTCACAGGGAGTGTCAACGAGTTTTGGTTGTGATAAGGAGGAGTGACAAGGTATGATAGGTAGTGTCAAGGCATCTTAGAGTGCCAGGGCATGTCAGGGAGTGGTAGGGTGTGTTAAGGACTGCCAAAGAATGCCAAGTAATGCAAGGGATGCTAACATGTGCCACATAGTGCCAAGGTATTGTTAGACATGCCAGGTGTTATGGCATGTCAAGATGTAAACTACATTTCTTAGTTGTTTTTATGGCCACGGTTGGACCTGCGCCTTGAATTGGTAACTTGTTAAGTGGGATGAGTTAAGATTGGACATGAGTAGCCTAGGATGATTTATAGGTCATTCTTAGGTAAACAAGGCATAGTCTAGTTGGAGTACCTATAACCTAGCCAAGTTGCTATTGTCGAAGCAAGACTTTGTTGGATTCCCAAGTTTAAGAAAAAATAAGGGTAGTTATGAGGGCATGATAGATAAGGAGTGCTTGGTTGTGCGAAGGAATGAAAAGGTGTGCTAACACATGCTAGACAATTTCAATGCATGTTGAGGAGTTTTGGGGAGTGCCAAGGCATCTTAAGGGAGAATTAGGTCAAAATGCATGGAAACAAACGAATAAGAGTGTTTGTCAGGGAGTGTTAGTGAATTCCAGGTGTCCCAAGGACGAAGTGTGTTGGGAGAATTTCAGAATAGGAATTGCAGGAGGAAAGCCTACGATTATGATAAGGGGATGGAAAAAACAGTTTTAGACAAAGGGAGACTTTGGGCTAGGCACAACACTAATTTTTCAATGACTTGGTTGGGTTCCCAAGTCACCAAAAAAGTAAGGCTATCTATGGGGGAATGACAACTAGGGAGTGCAAAGGTGTGCAGGGAATTCCACGAAGTGCTAACACATGCTAGAGATTTTCAAGGCATGTTAGTCATGCCAAGACATGCCAAGTGCTAAGATGTATTAGGTACTAGGGTGTGGCGCCAACACATGTCGGGGAGTGCCAAGGAAACACAAGGGAGAACTAGTTTCAATTTCATGGAAATGAATGAATAAAATTGTGTGATAGGGAGTGTTAGCAAGTTCTAGGTGTGCAAAGGAGGGAGTGAAAAGGTATGCTAGGCAGTGCCAAGGAATGATAAAGTGTCAGGAAAACATTCCAATATGTTCCAAGTGTCATGGTGTGCCAATGTGTGCCAAGGAGTGTTAGGGAGTGCTAGGGAAACACAAGGGAGCAATATGTCATAATGCATGGAAATGAATGAATAAGAGTGTATGACAGGGAGTGTCAGTGAGTTACAAGTGTGCTAAGGAGGAGTGACAAGGCATGCCTGGTAGTGCTAAGGGATGTTAGGGTGTTAGGGCAGCATGCGGTCAAGATGTGCCAACGCGTGCAAGGATGTGTTAGCTGGGAGTGTGTCGGGGTGTGTCAATGAGTTCTAGCTGTCATGCCAAGGAGGGAGTGACAAGGTCTGTTAAGCATGGGTAAGGCATTCCAGGGAATATCAGGGCATGTCAAGAAGTTCTAAAGTGTGCTAGGTAGTTCCAGGGTGTGCTAACATGTGCCAAATAGTCCCAAGGCATGCCAGGTGCTAAGACATGCTAGGATGTGTAGGGTGCCAGAGTATGCCAATATGCGTCAAGGAGTTTCAAGGAAAAAAAAGGAATAACCAAGCTAAAATGTAAGGAAATTAACACATAAGAGGGTTAATAAATCGGGACTTAATCTTTTTCAAAAGGGGCATGCTAGGCACACTAATAATATGTTCCAATACATGCCAAGTGCCAATGTGTGCCAAGTGCTAATGTTTGTCAATGCAATATTATCCCAAGGTGTTCCAAGGCATGTTAGGGACTACAGGGCATGCCAACACATGATAGGGGAGTGCTATGCTATGCTAGGGCATGCCACCATGTGCTTGGGCATTCTACTCATGGCAAGATGTTCTAGGTACAAAGATGTTTCAGGTACAAAGATATTCCAAGACATGCAAGGTGCCAAGGAATCTTAGTGTACTGTTCCAAAGCATGTTAAGGTGTGCCATGAGTGTTGAGGTGTGCTAGGTCTCTCTCATTAATAGAATTGACAAAGATTGATTATGTATTAAATAATATAGTTCCTACACACTAGTGGAACTTTATTTAAAGAAAAATTTCTAGATAATAAACCTAATAGAGATGAATCATGTGTTGACTCATAGGAAAGCTATATTCTTATGACTTGAGGGAAATGATACACACTAATTACTTCTTAACAAATTGACTGACTATAACCACTATGACCTTGGACACATAATGAAAAAGACTCCACAACAATGGTCTTAAATCATTATCTTTTGACAAAAAATATAATAACAGGTACATAGCGGCATCAAAAACTCATTGGAATGATCAATGATGACAAACATTTTTTTTACCATCACCAAAAGTAACCAAAAAGAGCATTGGTGAGGGTCAGTAAAATATCGTCACTAGAAGTGTCACCAAAGAGAGAATTAGTGATGGGCCTTTAACGACCCTCACCAAAAGTGTCACCAAAGCGAGTGTTAGTGACAGGCCTTTAACGACCCTCACCAAAAGTGTCATTGAAAATGGCTTTGGTGACAAACCTTAAAGGACCATCACTATATACATTTACAACAACATTTTTTTAAAAACCGTCACCATATGCAACATTGGTGACAGACCTTAAAGGTCCGTCACAGGCATGAAGCATCATCAAAAACTCATTGGAATGATCAATGGTGACGAACATTTTTTGATCGTCACCAAAAGTAACCAAAAAGAGCATTGGTGAGGGTCAATAAAAGATCATCACTAGAAGTGTTACCAAAGAGAGAATTAGTGATGGACCTTTAATGACCCTCAACAAAAGTGTCACCAAAGAGAGAATTGGCGGCAGGCCTTTAACTACCCTCACCAAAAGTGTCATTGAAAATGGATTTGGTGACAAACCTTAAAGGACCATCACTATATACACTTACAACAACGTTTTTGGAAAGACTGTCACCATATGCGACATTGGTAGTAGACATTAAAGGTCCATCATAGGCATGACCCTCACCAATGACCTTTTTTCTTGTAGTGGTAAATTTATAGGAGAGGGATTATAGTTTAGGATTTACCATAATGGGCTTGGGATACACTTATGATCGGAGGATGAGCTCAAGGGATAAGAGGTGGAGTCTTCAAGGTAAGATTAGATAGGACTCGAGCTTCATATCCAAGGTAAATGGTTAAAACAACCCCTGGAAGCTTCTGGAGGAGGAAGCTTTGGCAATATTTTTAATATTCCCCAATTTCTAGAATAAATTCACCCCTAGCAAGGAGAAATTAGTGTTGATTAGCGATTATGCAGAAGAGGGAAACCAACGCTGAACGTAGGTCTCCAAAGGGATAGGGTGTGTTGGGGCTTAAAGCACCGATTTTGAGTAGTGAGACCCACAACCTTAGACTTTGTTGGCAAGGTCATGTTTAGGGCTTTGTGTAGGGATGATGACAACATGTTCACAGATGATGATTGTTCGAGTTTGCAGGAATATTGACTAGATTCGATAAGAATACCTCCGATGCTACAAAAAATAATACTCCCTCTTAGTGACAAAGGTGTTCTAGTGCTGCACTACTGCTACAACTGATCAGCTCATGGACACATAGATCAAGAACACTCGCCAACAGAGGATCCAAATATATCAAGTTGTCAAAGCAGGTCAATTCCTTCACGAGGGAAAGTGGTTCACCAGTGACCAGGGTCAACAGAAACTTCCTCACCTCATGGAGGCTCTGCATGCAATGGGGACCATTTATTCCTAAGGGGGGAGGAAAGATCTAGGTGATATTGGTGGCCACACGCATATTCCACCTAGACCTCTATTCGGTTTCATATATTTCCTTGCTTATTTTAGCATTTACTATTTTTAGTAGTTTTTCGGGTCTTGAACTTTCAGAGCAGTTTTGACCCCCTAAACGAATTTTTTTTTGATGTTCGCTGTAGGCCCATTACCATAGGAAGGGACTTGCCATAAATCTTGTAGTACTTGGAGAGACCTTTCCAACAAGGTATCGTATGCACCAAATAGAGATAATATGACCAAATTACGACCTCGCGAAGTTGACTGCCTAACTAACCCCAATGGGGCCCACAAACTCTTGGCGTTACATCTCTTGGGGTTAGGGTTTTATCTTGTTGCTCAATAATAACTAGGCCCTTGAGCTTGATTTCAACACATTTCAGAGGCATGTAGCTACCACATCTCTTCTCAGAGATAAGATACCATCACCCGAGCTTGTTTATTTCCATTCTGTTTATAAGCATAGTTAAATATTTTTCTATTAATGAAATAAGTGTTATTTCTGCTGCATCTCTATATTTATCGTTATATCTGTAATTTTTTGCGTTCTTGTTTAAGTTGGATCAACAACACCTTGTCTCTATATCACCCTCTGTACGCTGCTAATGCATGGCCACCATGACTGCTTGCCACTGCCCACAAACCATTGTGAAACTCTGATGTTGCATATGTGTTGTTGCTAACATTATTGCATTACTGCCAACTTTGCATCTGCACTGCAACTCCCTCTCATTTTTTTGTTGTTTCTATTGTAACTACTACAAATAAGAAGCATCCTAAATAATGAATCATTTATATTTCATACTACATCTGTCTCCTGAGCATCTGATTGCTACTATCCTCTGCACTGTCTACTAAAGAATCTATGTTGCTACTGAATCTGCAATGAGCCACCTGCTCTACTGTCAACACTACATCTGCACTCCTAAACACCTTGACTACAACTACTTTGCAACTATCACTTGGGAATCTGATTCAATCAACTGAAACTAATCCATCTAGCTATTAAATATTGTGGGTCCCTATAGAAAGTTTATGATCCATGAGGGGAACATGTCAATGGACCTTGCCCAAAACGTGCACTTCTCTTGGACTATAGTTCCATATTGCCCCACCTCTCTACTGGAGTTATAGTTGCAAACGTAGCAAAGTATTACTCCAACATGGAGGACATTTTGTGTACCTTTGCAGATGCTGCCACCTGGTCATACTTCTCTTGCTTGTCCTTCTTCTTGGGAGGACACTGAGAATTGTAATGGCCAAAATCGCCACACGTGAAGCACTTGAACTTATATAGGTCCTTCTTCTTCTCCCCTGTCCTTGACTGGGACCCTTTGATGCTAAGGCCACATTATCCTCCTCCTTCCCACCCTTCATGCTCTTGTTGCTGCTTCTATTGATGGTACTCTTTAATAGAGCTCGCCTTAACTGTTCCTGCTGTAGGTTTGACCACATCCTGTCCCATCTAGGCAATGTGTCTTTGCCCAAGATACTTTGGATAAACATCTGCCATTCCTCTAAGAAACTATTCAGTTCCAAATGTACAAGTTATGTTGGTTGAGGTTCCTCCTTAATGACTGTAATCTTATCATGGACCTTCTAAATCCTGGTGGTGAAGGAGTTTATGCATTCTCCATTGATCATCTAGATGCTTCTCAGTTCTCCTGTAGGAACATCTTTCGCTGCTCAGAAGTGTTCTGATACAATAGGATGAGAGAATCCCACATTTCCTTGGCTATTCTTTGGTCTGCCACATGTGAGACTATATGGTCCCAAACTCCATCCAGGATCAACAAATTCGCCTTCGCCATCTCCTTCTTGTACGGCTTCAATTGATCTGCATCCTAAGGAACTGCCACCACATTATCCACATAGGATTTTAGGCCATGTTCATCCAATAGGAAGGACATCCTAGCCTTCCAGATGAAAAATTTGGAGGCTCCCTCCAACCTATCTTGATATCTAAGCTCAGTTGTGGCCATCTCTAAATCTGGTCGAAAATATCCCTCTTCCTCTGCTTGGCTTTTGAATCTACTATTCGTTCCTTGTTGGATTGAGAAAAACTGCTCACAACTTCTACTAATCTGAAATTGGAAAATCAGATCTCTAAAACTCGAAACTCCCTGAGAGAAATTTCCCTCTATGTGTGCTTTTCTCTTCCACCTGACACTAATTCTACCACTGTAAACTTCTATAAAACCCCTTTGTGCCCAAACAAGGAATCTTCTCAACGAAAATACTTGTTTTTCTCCTCCCTCTTCCTACTAGAATCATTCAACTAGCAAGCCGATTTTTTCTGTGAACCTACACTGAAAATTTGAACTTCCTTAAGAAAATAGCACTACATGGCTTAGGCTCTGTGCAACCTCTAGCAATTCATACTACTGCTCCCTCTGAACAATGAATTTATGCTTCCACTTCTAAGATTCCTTGTTTGATCAAAATCAGTTTGATACCATGTGAAAATTTCAACTGGTTAAATCCTATTGTAGCAACAATGTATTGCTATGACAACAATGAAATAAATACACTGCAATATTCACAAAACTATTGCAGAAAATAATAGCACTGAAAACTAAGAAATATGTTAGCACACACACATAAACATTGTCACTTATTTTTGGACAAAAGTCCCCGGAAAAACCCAACTTGGGGAAACTGTTGCAACTTGTGACAGTTTTAACTATTAAGCAACATCGAAATAATATAAGTGCTATTTGGATGCCGAAAAATGGCAATCTTGCAGAGAAAATATTGGAAAAACTGATATGAGGGAAAGTACCCTCACTTTAAGCAAACCTGTCAGTTAACTTCCCCTAAAAAGGAAGCCATCCACCTTGCCCCACGCAACTTCTGCATCACCCTTGTGTAGTGTGCTACACGGTCAACCTAGAACAACTACAAATCAAGTCGTCCTGCCTTTTTCTAGCTAGGAAACTTTCTCTCCGACACTCTAGAAATTATTTCCTACCTCTAGAACTGAAAACCAACTTCACCTCAGCAACTGATCTTTATCCACCAACAGATCCTCCATCTTGAGTTTCCTCAACTCAAAACTATGACCATTAAATTTCTTAATATCTATCTTTCCACTACTTACCATCTCTTTCACCATTAGAATTGATCTCATAGATCTCCCCTTGAAGCTAAAATAGTTTCGATACCAAATATAGGTTTTAACCCCATATAGAAATTACCTGCATACGAATTCTAAAACATAGAAAATAAATAATGCGAGAGCATAACACATAAAACACATATACACAGAGATTTTCCCTTAGATCCCAAAACCGGGACTACTAGCTTGATTTTTCATTATGTTCTATTCAATGTTACAATACATATTTATACATGCCGAAGCATCCAATACCATGGACCGAAAACCATCGCGTCCAAAACCATGTGCAAAAAACATGCACAAAACCCAACCTAATATAGGGTTGAAAACCAAAATTTTCTGAGGAGTGGGGTTATCTGCATCCCTCAAACCCCTTGTGACTCCCCTCGCTACACAATTGGCACAATGAAGAGGGGGATCCGCCCCCTTTCTAACCCCCTGGTTAACTACTTGGGCTAGTCGTGGAAAGAATATAACACAACCCAACACACATTCTCCTCTTCCTTCTCACCCTTCGTGTCCATGTTGCTACTTCTATTGATGGTACTCTTTAATAGAGCTCACCTCAACTCCTCCTGATGTAGGTCTGAACACATCCTGCCCCATATAGGTAATGTGTCTCTACACAAGATACTTTGGATAAACCCCTACCATTCCTCCGAAGCACTATTTAGTGTGAAATGTACATGATTTGTTGGTTGAGGTTCCTCCCCAACGACTTCAATATTATCGCAGACCTGTTGAATCCTGCTGGTAAGGAAGGGGTTTATGCTTTTTCCATTCATCATTTGAATGCTTCTCAGCTTCTCCTACAGGAGCATCTTCTGTTGCTCATAAGTGTTCTGATACAACTGGATGAGAGCATCCCACATTTCATTGGTCTTTCCTTTGTCTACCACATGTGATATTATATGTTCCTCAACTCCATCCAGGATCAACAAATTTTACTTCACCATCTCGTTCTTGTACTCCTTTAGTTGATCTGCATCTCGAGGAACTGCCACCACATTATCCACATAGGATTTTAGGCCATGTTCATCTAATGGGAAGGACATCCTAGCCTTCCAGATGACAAAGTTGGAGGCTCCCTCCAACCTATCATAATATCTAAGATCAGTTATGGCCATCTCTGAATCTGGTCGAAAATCTCCCTCTTCCTTTTCTTGGTTGTTGAATCTACTATTCACACTCCTTGCTAGATTGAGAAAAACTTCTCACAACTTCTACTAATCTACAACTGGAAAACCAGATCTCTAAAACTCAAAACCCCGTCAGAGAAATTTGCCTCACTCTGTGCTTTTCTCTTCCACTTGACACTAATTCTACTACTACAAACTGCTACAAAACCCCTATGCACCCAAAAAAGGAATCTTCCTAGCGAAAATACCTGTTTTGATGCTCCCTCTTCATGATAGAATCATTCAACTTCCAAGCCAATTTTTTTTGTGAACCTACACTGAAAAATCAAACTTCCCTAAGCAATACGCATTGCATGGCTTAGGCTTTGTGCAACCTCTAGAAATTCATACTGTTGCTCCCCCCATAATGAATTTCTGCTTCCACATCTAAGATTCCCTGTCTGATCAAAATTGGTTTGATACCATGTCAAAATTTCAACTACTGAAATCCCAGTTTATTGCTACAACAACAACAGAATAAATACACTACAATCTTCACAAAATTACTATGGAAAATAATAGCACTGAAAACTAAGAAATATGCTAGCACACACACATAAAAATTGACAGTTATTTTTGGACAAAAGTACTTGGAAAAACCCAACTCGGTAAAACCAATGCAACTAGTGAGGGTTTTAATTATTAAGCAACAATGGAATAATCTAAGTACTATCTGGATGCTGAAAACTGGAAATCCTGCAGAGAAAATAGTGGCAACAATGATATTAGGGAAACTACCCTTAGTCCGACCAAGCCATCCACATTGCCCTGCACAACCTCGTCAGTTAAATTCCCCTGAAAAGCAAGCCATCCACCTTGCCTTGCACAAATTATCATCATCCTTGTGCTGTCTGCTACACGCTCAACCCAAAACAACTACAAATCAAGTTGTCCTACCCTCAGCTAGGTAGGAACTCTCTCTGACACTCTGGAAATTCTTTCCTACCTATGGAACTATAAACAAGCTTCACCTCAACAAAATCGAATTGCCTTTTAAGGTTTCTACGCTTCCTCTATGTCGCCTCATGGAGAAAATCTCAGTATTTCTACAAAGTACTCACTGGATCCGGAAAATCTTCCTCCTGCTTCACTGTCTCTGCCCCTCTATCTCTACTTCCCTTCTTTGGCTTGAACTCTTCCGACAACTTCTATTTCTCTCTATAGAAATCGAATTTCGCAAGGAAATCAATCTCAAGTCTATGTTCTCCATCTACCCATCGAATTCTTCTTATAATCTTATGTTGGAGCTCCAACGACCAAGATTAAAACTTAATCAAGGGCTAATATTATTTTCTAGTCGATCCGTGTGAGTTTCTAGATGATTCATGCATTTCTCAATTAATATTGATTAATTAACCCCTTTTCCTAAGTTTAGACTTGGGAAGTATTTAAAAATAGGCTAATAATCTATTTGAGACACTTCTAGGTGGAATTTTTAGAAACAATTTCTGGGTTATGGAGAACTCCTTTGTTTTAGCCCCTCCACAAAGTTTTGAGACTAGAAAACCTTCGATGCACAAAAGCTAACATGTCAACTAGGGAAAGTCACATAAATCAATGTGTGAAATAAACCTTAATATATAAACCATGATCTTAATAAGATAATGGCATCATTTTAAAGTAATTCACTCATGCGTATAGTTTATAACCTATGATGATTATTTGTTGATTGTTCTCTTGTAGCTATAACAGTCTAAACATGAAAAACCATGTTTTCAATTTGTTAATGATCTAAAGTTAAGGTTGCACGGGGGGGGGGGTTGTGATCAATTTTTATTTTCAATTGTTACTTTTACGAGATAAATCAATTATATTTAGAACACAAAATGAACAATAGGAATAAATGCTTTTATTAATATAATTTTTACAATAAATCAAGTACAATATATATAGGGCTCCAACCCGTTGCCAAGCACCAACTTGGTCTTTTGTGAGGCTCCAACCTCTAGGGAACAAACCTTGTCTTGTCAAGGCACCAACCTTGGATTTAGAAGCACCAACTCCAAGGGCACCAATCCTTTCAATTATGAGGCACCAACCCCAAGGGCTCCGACCCTGTCTTGTCAAGGCACAAACCTTGTCTTGTTCGAGGCTCCAATCCTCAGGGCACCAACCCTCTAGACTCCAACCCATTGCTATATTTTGTCTATATGTGTTTGATAGTAATTCTCTGCTCCCAAAATCTTCTTCACTGAATTTTGTCAGCCTACAAATTCACTGCTATATTCATGACAACCTGTCTTCATATGAAGGAGTCTTCATAACTCTTCATATTTCCCAAACAAAGTTTGCAAAAGTTACCTCATGATGATTTTAAATAGCCATCATGATTTCCAATAATGTCTCAAGATCTGTTGATGCTTTTCAATAGGATATCTTTGATAGGTTGTGCTAAGGCCTCAATGTCTGCACTAAGATAATTCTCTATTTTAAACCCTCTGTTATTTATTGTTGTGGTAACCATTTCAGGAGTGACTGCGTCTCACTGTTATTATTGTCATGATATCTTACTTCCAAGAAACAAACTCACAAACTCTTCAATGCTGGTGTTGTCTACTGCTCCCTTCAAATGATGACAGAAGAAACTTTATTTTCCCTTCACAAAATTGTTCTTTACAATTGATTCATCACAGGTCCAAGCTTTTCAAAGATTAACCCAATCAACATAATTGCTCATCCTTCGGATTCTTTCTTTTTGGCCCTTCGGCTTTCTTCCTTCTCGTTCGATCTTCGACTTCCTCTATTCCTTCAAGTTCACGAGTTGTGAATTGTTACTTCTTCGCACTGTAATCGATCCTTGAATCACCTACCTCAAGTGAAGTGTTTCAAATTTATATATTATATATATATAAATAATATATATGATATATATATATTATATATATAATATATAATATTTATATATGAGTTTTGCCAATAAATGAAACGAACCATTCATTGGTGGAAGGGTTGACTTGTGCATGAGGTGGTGTATTAAAATATATCAGAGGGTGTTTTTTTAATATTCAATCAATTATAACTTAGCCTTTTTACAAGAATCACATTATAGGAGAAGCTATATCCATATTATAATAGAAGTATGGCAGTCCCCATATGCCATGTCACTGCTAATCGCAATAACAACTTTTCAGAGGTCTCTTACTACGTAATATATCATAGAGTCCCTTTTTAATATTCACAAGGCCCACATGGAGGTCCCACATGCCACATTATTAATCACAATCACAACTCTTAACATCGCTGATGTAACATGTATGATATTCATACTTCCGATGAAATGGACGCAATATAACATTAAACAGTTGTCAATAGATCTATCAGATCCATAGATTCTATCGCAATCGGCGGTTCAGGGGTTTATCGCAATTAACGATCCAGGGTGACAACCCTTTATGATTTGTGTAACTTCTGATACCCTGACACTATACTACATAAAGATATATTTGAATGGAGCTGTCGGGTCCACATATTATATTGCAATTAGCGTTTTAACGTTTCATCCCTTTAAGCCTTGTGATATGAAAATTCTAATACACGGATGCGATATTACATTAGGGTGTTTTATAATGGAGCAATTGGGTCCGCACCTTATATCACAATCACATTTTTTATTGTGACATCCCTCTATGACTTGCAATATGAAAGTTTATAAAGTGGATGTGATATTGTATTATGGCATATTGTAGTGGAACCATTGGGTCTGTAGTACATATCGCAATTGGAGAATTTGGGGCGGTGATACATAATAAACCTTATGGTTTGTAATTATGCGATGGATGCGATATTCTATTGAGTTGTATTACAATGGTGCAACGGGTCCACAATGGTATCACAATCATAGATTTTTGGGTCGTGACATTTATTGCTTGCGATACGTAACTTCCGATAGTGGTGGGCGCGATATTATATTAGAGCTTGTTCTAATGGAAAGTCAGGTCTGCAGCTCAAATCGCAATGGGGGGTTTTGTGCGGTGGCATGTAATAAAGCCCGCCAATATTACATATGCTGATATGTTAACTCTGATTTGTTTTATGTGCTGTGAACTTTTTAAGAGGTTTCAAGGGTTTATTCCTTCCTCTGATAGATCTAATTTTTCTTGGCTCGTCGCTCCTGTAGTTTCTCTTCACTCCTATGACTTCCGATATTGCTTCGATAACTCTTGTTCTGATAGCTCTTTTCTGCTCTAAGAGCTCTTCTTTTGATAACTCTTCTTTGATGGCTTCCGATGAACACTTCCTACTCCTATTGCTTCATGGATATGCTCTGCTTGGATTCCCATCATTATTTACTATCCAGAATATTTCCATATTGACATTAATGACAATTTATATCAACAAACTCACTCAGAAATAAAACACAATTTTAAAAAGAAAAAAAATGAATCTTGCAGGAAATAAAAGATCTTGCAGAAGTAAAATAAGCAACCTTCACTTGCAGAAATGAAATGCATTGGTGCAAGCAACCAACACGCACTCATTTTGCAGAAAGGAGATTAAATATGCATCAAAGGAAAGCAGGATTAACCCAAAAAGCGAGAAATAAACACACCCAAGCCTGCCCACTTCATATCATAATCACACAACTTACATAGGAGTCAAAGCCTATTAACTATGAAAGAACGAAATACGTTATGCTCAAACCTTGCATAAAAATATATTTAACACACCTTACGAAAAAGGGAGAATGAGATGGGACTTTAGGTACTCAAATAACACATTACAAATACATTAGAAGAGGAAAATGCATAACTGGCGCAGTCCTTTGTATTAAACTTCAAGAGTTACAAATATACATTGTGGATTCCAAATACAACCCAGAAAATATGGTGACACAAAAAGATTACAATGTCTGTCAAAAATTCCTTAGCCTATGGCTCCCTAACTTCCACTAGAAACCATATTAAATATACAGTCTCAGCTCAAGGTTGCAACAGAAAGTAAAACAAGAGTTTAATTTGGGCGTCTCTGCCGTTAACAAAATACTAAACAAGGGCTCTCGGTCGAAACCCTGGTCTTCACATCTCGCGTATTCCTCTATGCTCCGAGTCCAACAAAGATGACTAATATTTTGGCAAATAATCCGCATAGTTTGTCAAGTTTTCTTGGCCATAAGTGGTGAACCAAGTTGAAGTTGACAGCTACCTCATAAGTGTAAGAACGATGGGAGGTACAAGAATCATTCCTGAACCAACCCATATTCCACATTGATTCATACTTTCGCCTTATCGAATTACCTTAGGAAAGAGAACATGTAAGTTTCAAAGGAAAATAAGATATTAAATCTATTTAATTAACAATTAAGTTCATATATAACCCTTAATATGAAAACCATGGAAGAAGTGCAGGAATGAGTACAAGTTTAAGAGAAGTACGGGAATAAATAGGCTTCTAAGGTTAAAGTAGAGGCTTGAGTAGTGTGTTTAAGATAGGATAAACGTTAAAAATAGGACAATTCTACTGACCAACATCCTCCCATCCCCATCTTTTTGTGTGTTCTCACACAACCTTACCTTCTATAAAAAAATAGCTTGGAGAACTCCCTTTAATCCTATATCTGAATACTAATCCATGTATTCCTTGTCTTCAACTTCTTACTACGATCCTTCTTAAGTTGTTTGACCACTTTCCTAAGGTGACCTTAGCATTTAGATGCTCAAAATTTCCACACCTTTTCCTCTCACTTTTGCTCTCGCACCTCCTCCATTAATTCAACATTCCTTCTCTGCAACATTGTGCTTTGTTCCTTCATAGCCTTGTTCAATATCTCAAGTCCATGAATACATTGTTTCAGTTCTTCGACCTGGCTATGCATGTAGAGAGTGAGATCTTCCTTATTAAACTCCCTCTGTGTCAAAATTCTTTCAACAGTTGACTCATAACAAGTGCTAGTGTCATTAAGTGCAATGTCACCTTGTGTTTCAAGACCCTGCGTTTCAATGTCACCTTGATCCACTACTGGTTCCTTCCCTGCACTCGTATCAAGTGTCTCCAAAGTCTTCGTTTTATTCATTTTCCCAACAAAAACTAACAGAGGAGTGTTATCCTCCTCCTCCATATAACCTATACTAAACACCGAATGAACTGTAGCATCTGCAAGAAGATAGAGATTATTTTCATTTGGTTGTGAATCATCTATATTTATTGGAGAGGTTGATATAGTATGGCCTCCCTTTGAGGAAGTAAACCTCTTTTTGACAAATCTCCTGGTTATTCTTTTTTGAAAGACCCAGGGTTTCAATTATCGGTTCCTGATTTTCCTCCAATACTCGTTTCTTGGATGGGGTTTTCTTCTCCTTAGTATTACTAGTCTGTGGGGTTAAGGGTTTACTCTTTTAGTTAGGTCTCTCTTTAGTGAGCTTGTCCTTCTTTCCTGGTGACTTCACTGTGCTCCCCTCTTGGAACTCTTTCAAGAACTCTTCCCTGGTCATATTCTTCCCCTCTAACTCCTTTTTAACCAGAATTGTAATCAACCCATAATGACATAATTTGTACCTAGTTTGGTTTTCCTAACTTTTCTGGATGCTTTTAGACATCTTTTCTAAACTCTTCAACAAGAAATAGGGGAAGTTAATTAACTTACCCAATTTGAAATGCAGTAGCAACCAAATGTTGTACAAGAAGGTTAATGAATACTGGCCTTCACAAGTGAGAAACTTTTGTAAGATATATAGCAAATGCTTCCACTTATCTATCATTTCATTTCGCTCTAACCCAACCTTCCAGTCCACCTTTTGATTCTTATCGACCATGAATCGATGCCAAGATCCTTTCTTGAGTTTTTCCTTTTTGAACCACTGCTCCACTGTGGCCGCTAATCCTATAGCTTGCGAAATAGATTGCTCAGTTACTTTGAACTCCAAAGACCCTGTTATCCTCGACAATGTCCCAAGCTGAGGAGGAGATCGATGGAGGTAACCTCCAACCAAGCTTTCAGTTTGGTAGCTAACCCTACCAAGACAGAGAGGGCTCTCTCTATGAAATCACAACCAAAGGTTGACTGGAACGAAAATAATATTAGGCTAGGTATGCTAGGCTCAGGTAGGTTTTGAGTTTTTAGGGTTTTGATGCTAGATTAGGGATGAAAACCAGGTAGCGAGGTCAAAGTATCAAAGGGTTACATCGACAAATATATGGAGGAGCAAGGTACGAATACATGGATTTAGGATTATGTCGGTATAGTGTAGGGTTTGAAAGAGTAAGAAGGTCTAAAAGATAGATACATATAGACTAAAAACCATTTCCCCCTCTCTCAGGTTCGAATCCATTAGTTTAGGAACCAATTTCCTAAAGTGTTCAACAAAACCCTAATGTATAGGAAGGTTTAAACAAATCCTCCATTTAAACTTTGACTGAACTACTCTCATAAATGAGGCCTAAATTTACATAAAAACAACCTAACAAGCATTTTTACCCTTAATTGCATCATGATTACATCAAGGACAATTAATTACATTATACAAATTCGAATTCAGCTGGTAAAACTGAGAAAAAGTGACTTCAGGCAAAAGCGCAGTGATTTCAGGAAAAAGCGCAACGTGCCAGGAGAAAACACAACACATTTGTAAAAATTGATTTTTGGAGGCCTTTCGAGGTCCCAATTCTGATCTTGATTACTCATTGGAAAGTTGTGAATGTGTGCTACAATATGGAGTCTTCAAGAGCTAAAAAAGTTTGCTTCTAGCCCTCCAAAACTTCATTCTCCTAGAGGTACTCCCAAAAGCGCAACATGCTCTTCAAAAAGAGGGCAGAGAGGTGTTTTTGAGTAGTTTTCAGTGCTTTTCACCTACCATAACCTACTGAAATTTCCCCCCCAAGGGATAGAAGTGATGTACAAGTGATAAGGAATCGAAATATGCAAACCAAATGTCATTTGGATCTCCCCATCAAAATCACAACGTGTTTTTGGCCTAGTGACTATTTCATAAATTTCCAAAAATTCACAAAAATAGGTCTCAAAGATGGAGCGATATCTCTCTAAGCATAAGGCATTTTGGAAAAATGAGGTTTTTGTAGATATAGATGTTGTGAAGAAAACTTTTGTCCTTTTTTGGAAATGAAGTTTCATTTTCTTGAAATCTATGCCACAAAAGCATGACTAAAACAGGAAATTAAGTTGAAAAAGTTTGATTTTCTAACATAGGCCTCCAAGAAGGTTGCATATATCCCAATATATGATACCTGTGAAAAAACGGAAGAAGGTTTTTTTTTCTTGGTCTATGATTAACAAAGAATTCTCTCACTTTTGTCAAGTTCATCTCCCTTTGGTCATAAACGTACTTTGCAACAAAACTGTCCCTATGTGCAACAAATGATTTTTTAATGTCTCTTTGACCTAGTGGAGGAGATAGCTCACTCTCTTGCTCTTTATGCCTCTTGAGATATCTTGTCCTTGGACTACTTTATGCTTCCTCTGATCAGTGGTTGTGGTCTCTGGATCCAATGTGAAACCATAGCTCACTAGGAAGGGAAATTAGGGTTTAGTTTAGGAAAATAGGGGTTTTGGGGCAGTTTTAGGAATGGAGGGAGATGAACGGTTTTGAGGATGTCTAAATTCTTGGGAAAATTTAAGGGGTAGAGATAAATGTTAGGGAGTGAAGGGAGGTGGAAATTTAGGGAATGAGTGAGGGGAAGGGGTCGAAAAGAGAAAAACACAAGCCTAGACTAGGACAGTGTAGTCTAGGCTAGGGTTTGTGGGAAAATGATGAAATTAAGGGATAGAAATGAGGGGAAGTGTTTAGGAAGGTGCATAATAGGTGGGGAAGATGAGTGAGCTATAAAATTAAGGATTTTATTAGAAATTTATCAATGAGATTATGAAGTGAAACAAATGCAACCAAAACCCTAGAAGAGGGAATTGATCCTTCCAAGCATGAATTGAAGTGAAACAAGGTATAACATGACCCACTTAATTGCAAATGATAGTCTAGAACGTGAAATGATGATTTGGATTTCCTTGGAAAAGCGTAGCTGTTTCTTTTGAATGTGGAATGAGCAAATGAACTTGTGTTTTGGTCTTTTGTAGCTTGTGGAAGTCAATTTCTTCATAGTGATGAAGTGGCCCACCATATGTTTTTCACTTTGCTTTTGGAAACTATGTAGCTTTAGAACATTTGAATGTAGGTTTGGAACATAGAAATTATTACATAATATTGAAATAAATTACATTTTGAAACAAAACTTTTGAAGCAAATTCCCTATTACTACTCCTTTATTTGTTAGATTTGTGAATGAAATGACAGATTTTGATGAATTTAACCCTAATGACCTAATGGTGGCACTGAGCTGAATGAAGGCTGTGATGGTATGAATGAGATGATAATGATGAAATTCCAGTGATGGCACATCCAACTGAGTTATGGCAATGACCAGAACATGAAAATTTTGAAAGGAGCAATAATAGACCTAAACACACTAGTTAGTGACCAAATTTTATTTTGAAAACGTAATGAAATGATAAAATTTAATTTTGAAACCCTAACACAAACCTTGTAAGATAATATTTGATCACTAGTGACTGGCAAGACTGACAGACACTAACATTGGCTCCAGTTGAGGATGGAAGCTCCTTTAGGAAGTGTCAAGAACACCATAGACCAAGTAACCTTATCCATTGGGCATGGAATAATGGTGAACCAGAAATAACTGCAATGGGAATTGAGTGTTGCTTGCATAAAAATTTCTGTGTCAATTGTCCCAAAATTAGATAAGGGATCAATTCCTGCACTTAAAAACCTGCGTCTTCTCGGTGACAGTTAGCATATATAAAGATCAAGCAACATTCCCATTTTATTAAAATTTGATCCTCCTGCTAGCATGCTAGTTTTCAGGTTGATCCTTCTATGATCATGTCAGTAAACTGATTTTCACAATGACAGACAAAATATTTTTTTCTTTTAATTTTTTTTGTCTTTTTTTATTTCCTTTTTATTTTATTTATGGAAAAGAAAGAATCATATTTGCAATAGGTTGGAACAACCACCTACCATCTTTAGTTCAGACTGTTACTGCACTTGCTGCATGAAATCTTCCTTTGTGAGAGGCTGAAAATACACTTTAAGTCTATGCCCATTCACAAGGAATACTAACTCTCACCCATCAATAGTTTTGATTTCTACAACCCTGTTTTCAAAAACTTTAACCACTTCATAAGGTCCCATCCAGCATGTATGACGTTTCCATTTAGAATGTTTAAGTCTAGAGTCATAAAGAAGTATCCAATCACCTGGTTGGAACTGCTTATTTTTGATCAAATTATCATGCCACTTCCTGCATTGTTGCTGTGCTAACACACTCTGTTGAATATCATCTCTTCGAAATTCATCTAACTCATTTAATTGCAATAAACGCTGCTATTTTGCTTTTGAGAGATCTAATCCCAGTTGAACTGCAACTTGGAAAGTTCTTTTCTGGAACTCAATCGGTAAAAGGACTTGTTTCCCGTATACCATCTCATATGGTGCATGCCCCGTGTTGCTCCTCCAAGTGGTCCGATAAGCCTATAAGGTTTTAGGTAACCGGCTGGTCCAATCCTTTCTATGAAGGTTCACTATTTTGGTAAGCATGGATTTGATCATCTTGTTGGTAGCTTCCACGTGGCCATTTGCTTGCAGGTGATACGGTGTGGTCTTCCTGTGCCAAATTCTGTATTGATCCATAACTTCCTACACTAGATTAGAAACAAAATTTGGTCCATTGTTAGAAACAATTTCTCTAGAAACACCAAAACTAGTAAAATTTCACTAAACAAAAATTCAACAACGGCTTTTTCAGTAGCAAAAGAAACAACTTTAGCCTCTATCCATTTTGTAACAAAATTTGTACAAACCAAGATATGCTTTTTATTTAAAGATGTTGGATTTATAGGTCCTACAAAATCAATAGCCCATTTTTCAAAGGGCTCAATCATAACTTGAGGACATAAAGACATTTCATTGGCTTGGACAGGTTGACCCATTCGCTGACAGTTATCACATCGCTTGACATACTGTTTGGCATCCTTAAACAAGTAGGGGAAAAAATAGTAAGCTCGTAAATTTTTATATGTAGTTCTCTTATCAGTGAGATGGCCACCACAAGGTTCATCATGGGAAAATTTCAAAATGTCAAACACCTCTTCCTCTCTTACACATCTACAAATAATGAGATCAAGTCCGATGTAAAAGAGGTCTCCCTAAATCCAGGAATATGCAGCACCTTTTTGTATTATATTCCGCTTTTCACAAGTGGATAAGTGAGGTGGTGTTTTTCCAGTGACTAAATAATTAGCGATGTCAGAAAACTATGGGGATTTTGTTGACACAACAAAAATATGTTGGTCAGGAAAATCATCACCAACAGGTACTACTTCACCTAGATTATTCAATCTAGAAATACAATTAGCTATAATATTAGATTGTCCTGGTCTATCAACAATAGTAACATTAAATCCCTGTAACAAAAGTAACAATCTAGTCACTCTACCACTAGCCAATGGTTTATTCATTAAATATTTTATAGCAGAATGATCAGTATGCACAAAGCCTTCATATTTTATAATATAGTGTCTAAATTTATTTATAGAAAAAATCAAGGCTAAAAACTCCTCAGTTATTGTGTAATTTAACTCGACACATGACAAGTTTTTACTGATGAAGTAAATAGAATAAGACTTTTTGTTCTCTTCTTGTCCTAGAGCTGCATCAATGGCAATATCTGGGGCATTAGAGGAAATATGAAATTGTAGGGACTAGTTAGTCCCCCACAAAAATGGTGCTTGTACTAATTTTTCCTTTAATGTCTCAAAAGACTGTTGGAAATTTGTGGACCAAGAGAACTCACTATGTTTAGCTAATGATTGGAAAAGCGGCGTAGCTATCCTAGAAGAGTTCTCAATGAAACTCGGTAATGTCTCGCATGTCTCAGGAATCCTCTCACTTCCATTTGTGTTTTGGGTGAATGAAGACATAAAATAACTTCTATTTTAGTTGGATCTACCTAGATACCTTTGTCAGAAATAAAATGACCAAGAACTATCCCTGCTTCGCACATTAATCTGCATTTTTTATCACTCAAAGCAAGGTGAGATTCTTGGCAACAAAAAAGTATTTTTTCTGAGTTTTTGAGGGCTTCATGGAATGAGTCACAAAATACTGAAAAATCATCCATATAAATCTCAACACACTCGAGATAAAAAAAAATAGCCAACAATGCCCTTTGAAAGGTGGTTGGGGCATTACATAGCCCAAATGGAAGCACTCGGTAGGCAAATGTCCCCCATGGGCATGTAAAGGTGGTTTTGTCTTGATCTTCATGTGTGATTTGGATTTGGTTATATCCACTAAAGCCATTTAGAAATGAAAAGTACTTTTTACTAACAAGGGTATATAGCACCTGATCAATAAAAGGAAGGGGAAAATAGTCCTTGAGAGTGGCTTTATTCAATTCTCTGTAATTAATGAAAATGTGCCATCTCCTATGTTTTTTCAGAACCATCACCAATGGAGAGACCCATTGGCTATCAGATATAGAATAAATGAAATGAACGTCCAAGAGTTTTTGTAATTCTTCTTTCACAACTTCTCTTATTATAGGGTTCACGCACCTTTGGGGTTGTCGAACAAGTCGGGCCCCCTCCTAAATATAGATATGATGAGTACAGGTTTCAGGATGTATGCCTTTCATATCCTCGTAACTCCATGCAAAGGCATCAAGATGATCTCACAACAAGCTAACAAGCTGCTCTTTTTGGGATGAATCTAGGTCTGAGCTGATGTGTAAATATTTGCTTGGACTGATCTCAACAAGAGTGGTCTTGGGCTCAAGAGTATAGGAAGATGCTACTAGAGTCTGTGATGAGGGAGGTTGAGAACTATAAACTTCTTGAAAATCTAGACTAAAGATTTGACAAAGCATGTCAAAATTTGGCATTGTGTCTTGATTGTTCAAGAAGTCCGTAACTCATCTTCCTGGGTGGACCCGATATGATGATGGATCAAAGACATAGATAAAGTCTCCTCACCACTACTGTTGTAATCTATCCATAAGGTATCTTTGAGCTCTTGAATGGATCTAGCAGGTGGGTACAACGTGACTTTCTTCCTATTATCTCCATGGGAAATGTACATATCACCAGAGAGGCATCCGGTATAAGCATCAACTGTGACAAGCCATGGTTGTTCCAGAATCAAGGGAGGTCCACCCACAAGATTTTTAAGATAAATAACAACAAAATCCATGGGTTATTCCCACAAATCAATAGAAATAACCACATCATCCAACACACCTTCTAGCTTGATTTTGGATCTATCTACAAGTTCAAGCACAGTAGGGGTAGGACAAATATGGACCAACCCATGTTGATCCATGGTCTACCTGGTCATCACATTAATGGCTGCCCCCAGGTCTATTAATACATTGAGGACAAGGATATCACCCATTTGGTCAGAAACAACTGGGTTTCCAGGATCAATATATTTCTCCATTTTCGCACATCCTACCATCAACTCGGCTGCTCTGAAAACAAACTGAATGGTCTAGGGTTCTACTCTCTTCCTTCCTAGCTTCTTAAGACAGAGTTCCCTAACAATTTTTGTCCAGATGGGGATCTCTTTAATAACTTGTAGCAAGGGAACCTTTATGAAAATATTCCTAAGCTCGAAAGCCAGACTACACTCAAGAGTGGGGTCATTTTTCTCCATAACTAGCCTCTCTAGATAGGGAGGTTGTTTTGAAGAAGACGTCAACTCTGAATGTGTGTGAATGGGTTGAATGGTGACATCTTCTTTCAAACAATCAGGAGTTTCCTCCTCATTTCTCTCCTCGATAATCAATGTGGATTGATTTTGTTTTTCTGGTTGCACTACCCTTCCTGATCTCAGTTGAAGCTCATGGATCCCAATTGGCAAGGTTTGATAAATGGGAGAAGGGAGCGGTCCAATAGAATGAATCAATTCTACATGTTTATTATTAGGATTTGGTACTAGTTGATGAGGTAGTTGGGGTGGTCGAAAGGGTGGTGGTAAAGGTTTTCTGGAATTGGTTGACTTTGTTGAGGTAAGAAGGGTAAATATGGTTGTGACATGTGATAAGGTGTATATGCAGTATATTATGATTGCATAGGTGCAGGATGGGAATAGTGAGAATGATTTGACCCCCTCCATCCTTGTTGCCAAGGTTGAGGGGGTTGTCAATATTGAAAGTGATTCCCATGTTGCCAAGGTTGAGAGTAATTTTCATTATGATAGGAATATGGTGTTGCATTATAACCATAAAAATGTGGTGAAAGTTCAAGAACCATACCTGCACCTACATGAGGCCAATTTCATCATGCTCCCACAACATGCAATGGCTCAAGTTTGATTTCTCTCCTTCGAATGCTTCTTTCAATCGTGGTATATAAGGGCATTCCTCAATGGCATGTTTTCTTGCACAAATCACACATTTATTAGCACCTATAACATCAACAAGACATTCTCTTAAAATATTTTTTTTCTTACAGTTTGGACAATAAATAGGCAATGACACTTGTTCTTCTAACAATTTTTGCTGAAATTTCAAAGAGTCTATTTGTTTGCTAACAATATTCATAATCCCAATTTTCATGTTGTCTATTTATTTTCCACACCAATAATCATAACATCTATAGATCTAAGTTTATTAGTTCTACTTCAATTTCCTCTATCGGATCTAAATTGGTTCCGTGAGAGCTTCCTACACAAGTCACAGATTTGATCAAAATATTTTTGAGCAATATCCCCTTGTCCTAATGAATTCAAATTATGTCTAGAATATTCAGTAAGTCCACGTAAGAGCAAGGTTCTAATAGTACTTATGTCAAATTTATGTTTTGACCTTTGGAGAATGTATAGAAACCTCTCTAAATAATCCTCCAAGGTCTTATCATCACCTTGCACAATAGTGAAGATCTCATCATGCATTTCTCTAGTTTTACAATAATCCTGATATTTGGTCAAAAATACTCTCTTCATTTGGTCCCAAGAATTTATAGTATCTCCTCTTAATCCCATGAACCAACGTAAAATTGAATCCTTGAGAGTTGCAAGAAATAACTTTAATTTATGGGCATCTCTAGAATAATCATAGCTTCTGCATAATATATCAAATTCAAATAGAAAAGAATCTAGATCCTCATGTACCTTACCATGGAAATGAGGAAGAGCTGACGGTGGAATATTCTTCATTTATACAGTTGTTCTTGAATTCATGATTGGAAACCCAAAGGTGGATTGTTCATCATTTACCTGATTCTTGTCAGTTCCTTCAGCATGGTCCTCGTTTTCTGCTATTTTCGTACCCCCAATCGGATCACTCCTAACAAAATCAGAAGGTTGACTACAGTTTAAATTAGTCTTTTGATCACCACTAGTTTCCTTCTTCCCCTTTTTGGGTTGTGTCACAACTGAACTGGTGTTTTCAAAATCCAAGTGGACAGTTCCCGTGTGGTGGGTCTGTGTCTGTTTGGACTTTCTACTTGCAAAAGAAGGCCCAAAATGAGAAAAATCTTCAGATTTATGTGTTTCTTTGGCCCCTATTGGGCTTTGGACCCCTACCCTTTTTAGGCATTCATCTTAAAATTATTAACCAAAAGAATGACAAAGCTTTTAAAATTACAGAAAAAAATATCAAATCAAATGCTGTGAAATAAAAGATCAGCACTAAAAATCCTTCAAGCAATAGAAGCACACTGCAGAAGAAATAATAACAGACCTACCCCTACAGCAAAAAAATCATAAAGTTCTTACCAATCTTAAATGCCTCCCCGATAATGATGCCAAAATTTTGGGTACAAGAATTCAAGTTCAACAAACTCCTTCAACACTTAATTTGTCAACTCGTGGCTATGTAAGCTTAGAGGCGTAGCACAAGAAATGCCAAGAATTGATATGAACCTTCACTAAATTTGTTCCTATATTTCTTAATTACAGTTTACAGAATCAAAAAGATCAGACGACAAATAATACTAAGAGAATTTTGGTGTTGTAATGAAAAAGAAAGTATTTTGCAAAAACCCAATAAAAAGAACTTCAAATCAAGCTTGATCAATGAAAAATAAATATCTGAGATTAAGTTCAGTGTAGTCGTAGGATTAAGAAATAGTTAAATTGTTAAGAAAATTTGTCTTCGTTAAAGTTTTTCCTTCCTGCACTAGACCATCGTTCCTGCACCACAACAATTTTCCTACACTGGAGCGATGTTCCTATACTAAAGTAATGTTCCTTCACTAGAAGTATGTATTGTGCCTACACTGAAGATTTCGAACTTTATACAAGAGCTTTGGATTCTTGTACCAGAGCACTTTGTTCTTGTACTAGGATATCGATTCTTATACTGAAACAGAGGTTATTGTATCAACACATCAACATTCATGTATTGGGTTTCCAAACCACTTGCGGAAAATGAAAAGGGTGTTAACTAAGAACAAATTGCAAGGTGAAATAGAGCTGAGAAAGTAAACACTCATAAGAAAAAGACACTTTAACTAATCATGCATTCAAAAATGAAAGGTACTTCAAAAGTTAAAGATAAAATCCTTTCCAGAACATGGAACTTCTTTTATGTGAAAAATAACTATCTGATTCAAATACCAATAGGCTTCTTCCTGAGATGATTGTTATTATGTAAATTAGATATGCACTTTTTATAAATAAAAGTTTTAACTTAAAGGCCCCTTTAATAATTTCAATGTTAAGCTGAGTTACTTCCACAAGGGAAACAAGCACAAGCACATATCTATATAATGAAAACAATGTTTCATTAGAGCTCATAAAGATAAATTCATTCTAAACTGAACTTTCATACTGAGAATGCTTGGAAACTCACTCTGAAATAAAACACAATTTGCAAAAGAAAGAAAATGAATCTTGTATGAAATAAAAGATCTTGTAAGAGTAAACTAAGAAACCTTCACTTGTAGAAATGAAAATGCACCGGTGCAAGCAACCAACATGCACTCGTTTTGCAGAAAGGAAATGAAACATGCATCAAAGGAAATCAGGCTTAACCCAAAAAGTGGGAAATAAACACACCCAAGCATGCACACTTTGGATCCTAATCACACAGCTTACATAGAAGTCAAAGCGTGTTAACTATGAAAGAACGAAATAAGTTTTTCTCAAACCTTGCATAAAAATAAATTTAACACACCTTATGAAAAAGGGAGGAGTTGGGACTTCAGGTACTCAAATAACACATTACAAATACATTAGAATAGGAAAATGCAGAACTGGCACAGTCCTTTGTATTAAACTTCAAGAGTTACAAATATACATTGTGGATTCCAGATCCAACCTAGAAAATATGGTGACAAAAAAATATTACAATGTCTGTCAAAAATTCCTTAGCGTATCACTCCCTAACTTCCAATAGAAACCCTATTAAATATACAGTCTTAGCTCAAGGCTACAACAGAAAGTAAAACAAGAGTTTAACTTGGGCCTCTCAGTCGTTAACAAAAGCCTAAACAAGGGCTCTTGGTTGAAACCTTGGTCATCACATCTCACATATTCCTCTATGCTCCGAGCCCAACAAAGATGACTGATCTTTTGGCAAAGAATCCAATGTCTCGACCGTAAGCGGTGAAACAAGTTGAAGTTGACAGATGCCTCAGAAGTGAAAGAACGAAAGATGGTACAAGAATCATTCCTACACCAACCCATCTTCCACATTGATTAATAATTTTGCCTTATCGAATTACCTTAGGAAAGAAAACATATAAGTTACAAAAACAAATAAGATATTAAATCTGTTTAATTAACAATTAAGTTCATATATAACCCTTACTACGAAAACCATGAAAGAAGTGCAAGAATAAATAGGTTTC
This sequence comes from Pinus taeda, assembly GCA_000404065.3. Classification (NCBI taxonomy): domain Eukaryota; kingdom Viridiplantae; phylum Streptophyta; class Pinopsida; order Pinales; family Pinaceae; genus Pinus; species Pinus taeda. Next base: position 235,265 of record APFE030425896.1, read on the forward strand.
GAAGGTTAAAACAGAGGCTTGAGTAGTGTGTTTAAGATAGGATAGAGGTTAAAAATAGGACAATTCTTCTGAACAACAAAGTTTGTGACCAGAATTGTGGATCCTTAGGAGTTGTGATGAGGTCCCAAAGGAGGGAAGTTTGTGATTTTATGTATGTTAAATTGCTAAGTGTGGAGGGTTGTTCATAAGGGTTTTGGATAACAAGTTAAGATGCCCTAGAAATTGTGATTTGATAAAATATTATTGTGTGGGTTCTTAAGTGTGCCCTAGTTATTATGATTTTGTGTAATAAATCACTATTGAGTGTGTGTGCTTAGTAAGCCCTAAGTATTATCATCTTGGTAGATCAAGGACACCATGAAGGAATTTTATGTAAGCCCTGGGTCTGTCATACTTGAAGCAACCAAGAGATAGAAAGAGGGAAAAATTGGTGATGTCTTAGTTCAATGAATTCATTAATAGATTTGGAGACCCCCTTGGTTGACAAATTTCCAACATCATCAACATGAGGAAAGGTGAGAAAGATATAGAAACACAAACAAATTGAGTTTGAGATGATTTTACCCATTGATAATGATTTAATTGTGGTCTTTGAAGACCCAAAAAGACATTATAAGATCATGTTGATGGGGATGAAGAAGACACACTTGAGCATAGCAGTGAGACACATGGAGAGTGAGTTCCTTGGAAGATCGAGCTATCTAGTTGTAAAGTTTGAGCCAGAAGGAAGAAAAAGTATGAGGAAGTAGTAGCAATGATTTCCAGTGGAGATATACTGTCATAGATTCAATAGAAAGAGGGATACATTATTTCCTTTGTAAGGCTACGTAGAGGCAACGCAAGAAGTTTAGAGGGAAAATCCATTCAGCTGAAGAGGAGGTTGATTCAGGTGCTAGTGGTCAAGAAAATTTCCAGGAGACCAAGTGAGTCATCTCTTGAGGTAGAGTCAGGAAACAATTCGGATTCTGGGCATCTCCTTAGGAAGAGTGAATAGAGCCTACACTAGGCTTCTGCATATGCTAACATAGGGGCTTTCGAGTGGCTCAGACATAGCCATATTTTGGAGTGACATCAGTTGTTAGGTGAGACAAATTGTTTCACAAATAATTTTTCTTGATTATTTTGCTAGAGTATTTCCAATTTGGGCATCTAGATATTGTACTCAGATTTTACTGTTGCATAATAAAAATAAACCTTCATCCGTTGCACTTATTTTCCCTTCGGTGTTTTTCTAGGGACTATTTTCTAAAAATATTGGTGTCATTTTTATTGTGTGTGTGGGCATTTATTTCTTGGTGTCTAATTTATTTTCTAGGACATGATTTTACTATGAAGGATTGTAGTGTGATTTATTGGTTATTTTCCGTAACAAATATATTATATAATTAACCAGTTAGAATAATAAATTTCCAGTTGCTGCAATTTCAAGGAATTTTCACATGGTATCAAAGCATTGAAGATCGAATCAGAGGCTCAATAGTGAGAGAGAGAAATTTTGTAGTTTCAAAAGGAGTTATGAGCAAGAATTCTCAGATCTTTACAATCCAATAGGAACTTCCAATTGCAAAGGAAGAGGGTTCGATTTTTAGTTGTAGCTAGTAGAAAAATTTGATCAGCCTCAATTGGAGAAATTTGCAGGTGTGGATTTGATAGAAATTAGGTTCCAGTGAGAATATTAGTTAGTTTTATCTGGGTACAATTGGTTTGTAGTTAGTTTGTTAACAACAAATCAACTCTAGGTGGAAGAGAAAAGCACACTTGAGAAGCGGAATTTCCAAAATTTCTCAGAGGGTTTCTAGATCCAGTTTTCAGGAGGAAATCTGACATTTGCAGTTGTATTAGGTCATAATAGTTTTTTCCATCATCCAATGCAAGCTTCAGGAGCAGAAGATTACGTGTTAGATTCTAGAGAAGGACTTCCAGAGGTTTGAGCGAGTTACCTAGTTGAGGTAGCAGGAAGTTTGACAACTGAAGGAGGATATCCAAAGTAAAAAAATATTAGATCAGTGCATTCCAAAAGGGAGAGTGAGTAGCAGAGAGAGACACAAAGTAGGAAAGGGAGGAGATTCCTGTTTAGTTTTCCATTTTTTGAGTTTTGCAAGGATGGTCATAATAGGTTTTGAGATCATAATAGACTTGATGGAGCCTAGAACTTTGGTATTTGGAAGGCTAGGATGCTATTCGTATTTGATGAGCATGGCCTGAGGGAGTTCGTTACAACACCTATAGTTGCTGCCTCTTTTCCTCTAAAGCCATAACTGCTTTCCTTACAAGTGGATCTCCTCAAAACTTGTAGCTTTGCTCTCCTCCATGTGATCAGTAATCTTCCTCTTCTCTTTGTCATGCACTAGTATGCTTGGCTCTACTGCCGTTGATGCTACTACTATTACTACTGGTGCTTTCCATGATGGTGCTTCATGCTGCTTCGCTAACCACTCCACAACGAATCTGACCGGTTCATTGGGTTTGGAGAAATTGTAGCAATATCTCCATGGGTCCTCCTCAGCCCAATGAAATGCCCTGTGGATCTAGTTGAACTAAACTCTTGTGCAATGATCTTTCACAATGCAATGTGTATCATATATATTGTAGCTTTGAAGGTCGAATGGGTACTTCTTCATCAGTTTTGCTTCAACATCCACTTGCTTGATACTTCATATCTCATATAATCCAATCTACAACAGAAGAGTGGGCCAAGATGCCTTCTTCTTCCGATGCAATCTAGTTGTCAATCCAGTCGAGATGTGATAGGCTAGTTCCTGCATGACAAGTACGTCCAAGGTAAACTTTGGCAGAACATATAGAGGCTTCTCCGCACTGAACATTCAGATGAAAGTGCGGGACAGTGAGGCATTCCAATCTGCAATGCCTATCAGTGCCTCCATTTCTTCCTTTGGCATGCAGGGTGGATCCTGTTTGAATATCATCTTGTACACAGGGGCGAAAAAATGATCAGACAATTGTGTGGTTACTCCTTTGAAGTTGCATTCATACAACAACTTGAAATATGTGTTCACAGCAGTCTTCGTCGGTGACCATGCCCACTCCAAGCCTAGGAACTCATGTCCAGTACAGACTGCATCTAAGATGTAGGCATATATGTAAATCTCTGCATGCATGCCTTCAAGCGACTGTCGAGCCTTTGTTACTTGCTCCTTCAACTCATGAGCCAATCTTCCAGACCAGTTACATAGTTTTCCTTCTCTAGCCAATTGGTCTAGTGCAACTACCCAACTCTATGGGAGGGTTTCCATGATTGCTTGGCCATACATTCATCAAGAAAATATGATCAAGTATTGGTACGCTTTCCTTAGTATATTTGTTTTTTAGATCTAGTTGGGTGTCAGCCTGAATTGAGCTGGCTCCTTTACCCAATTCTTCAGAATGTCTCTGGAGTTAGCACTATTGTTGGGTAAGCTAAATGGAGTCTCCATGACAGTCACGGGCTTTGACATCTAATACATCTCATCATAATCTTGTTCCCAGAAGGTTGCAAGCTTCATCCCACTGATACTGCTCAAAGTCATCATCTCAGGATCAGTGTGAGAGATGATCCAGTGTATCATGACCGTGCATGGAAACACGAGATATTTGCATGAAATCTGGTACAAGACAGACTTGTGAATGTTCACGTACACCTGACAGTCTTCAAGGTGTTCCCCAAAAGTTCCTGCAAATGTTTCATTGACCTCTTGCCACTTCAGTTTAATGTCCTTGTCTAGATACAACTTTGTATCTTCGTAGATCGACATAATAGAGGACACTTTCTCAACTACTGCTCCAACTGCATTCCCATTAGTGTCCTGAGATACCTCTTGGAAACCATTGAGACAGATGAACACATGAAAGATATGGAGACAAGAAACATGCATGGAAAGAAATCTATCAGTGAAAACAAAGAAACTTTGTGGAATGACACGACACATACTTAGGAAACTGATGGGTAAGATTGCTTAATTTCTTCTGGGAGGCTGGGTGATTGGCAACTAGAACTGCGCAAAAGACAGTCGGGATGTTTGGGAGGCAGGATTGGCTGCTGGATCTGCACAATGTGTAATCCAGACTGGTTGTTGACTGTTGGGAATTCGTAATGTGCAATTCCAACTGGGAGTGACTGCAGACTCAGGGACTACAATGCGCAATTTTTTGGGCCAGCAATCACTGCCCCTCAGAAATGCACCAAACAATCCTCGAAGGCAGTGCTGGGCAGAAATGTGCATTTATGGAGAGGAAGGTAGAGCCTTCCTTTCCCGTATTGCATAATGCAGTCTCAGTGAAGGCAGAGTTTAGGCCAAGGTTGGCCTGACTCGCTGAAGGGCAACTGAAAGCAAATAAGACAGTGAATGCATGGCAACATGAAGTGAAAGCAAAAGTGATTGACAGTGCATACAAAACATGAATGAAAGATTCAACGAACATATAAACATGCATGTGGGTGAAGCAATTCGCCAGTTCAACAAACATTCGTGCAAAACATTGTCATGCATGTGGCAATAGTGAGATAGCAACGAAAATTAAAACAGAGGTAGGAAAATCTTGTATGCATGTAAACGACAACAAACATTCAAAGAAATCAATCAAACAACGCTCAAACAAGCGAATACACAAAAAGCGATAGAAATACTGAAAAAGACATGTTGAGGCCACTTACCCGTGAATAGTTGAGCTAGATGTGTCGAAGAGTCTTGGATGTGTTGTGGGATGTTAGAGCTCCAAGATCGATGTGAAGGAATGACCTCTAATGTGTCGAATGAATAATTTTGGGCTCATGACGCGCATGCCACAAATACAGGAAAAAGTGACACTTGGAGGGAAGTTTCTAAAACAACTTTGCATGTAACCCCTGACTTCTAAAAATAGCCCCCTGAATCATGGGATGCCTTTTGCATGTTTCCTTTTGCTATTCCTGGAAGAGCAAGTTATGCATGCATGCAAGTCAAGTTTCCTTGGTCCTCGGTGGAACTGGTCAACTAGACTGCTCATGCATGCAGCTACTCAACTGCTTGAGAAAAATGCGCATTTCTAGTTGGGACCTGGGGTGACTGCCCAGGAGGTTTGCGCAATTTCTAGGTAGAGCAGCTAAGTGCTGCTCAGATTTGCGCAAATTTTGGGCTGAGTAGCCCTACTGGGGAAATTTTTCAATTCCTGCTGGGAGTGTTAGCTAGCAAAATTGCGCAATTCTGGAGCCCATCAGGCTGCCAGGCAGAATTGCACAATTTCTGGAGGAAAGGCTGGTTGCCCTCCATAAATGTACAATTTTCTTGGTGAAGTTGCTCAGCCTATAACTGGACCAAGTCTGGGTGAATATCCTGTGAGGGAAATGCATTAAGCTGTGATTGACAGGCTACCTTTGTGCATGAAAACACCAAGTCTTTTGTACTTGATGAAGTAAGACAAGGTATTGTGAAAGGTTGGTAGGGAGGCTCCAAAATAGGCTAGGGAAAAATTTTGGAGGGTGGTTGTAGCCGCTACAACACTTGGCGACACACTGGTAGAACTCTAGCTCTCTGAATGGACCTTGTTCATGAAAAGTGAGTCTAACACCTCCGGAAGTATTGTTCAATTATTAGCTCATCTTGGCTTCACACTAGCTTGATTGTAAGATGTAGCCTATAACAAGGTCTTGGTCGATTGGCACACATTCCAAGCCAAGGAAACACAGTTGTTTCGATTGGGGTTGAGGGGTATATTGATGCACAAGCAATATAGTCGTCAGAGTCTTCGTTTCATCTCTGGTGTTGCTCTGCTGCCAGCAGGCCTGAACAATACCTTGGTAGAGTCACATAGGAACACAAGCATGGATCCGCTGCCAGCGAGCTTGGCTAGTACCTCGACAGAGTTACTTGCATCACCTTCCTATGCAGGAAGCCTTTCTCTTCTTTCACTTTATTCATTTTTCATTTTGATTTTTTTGACTTTTCATTTTTTCATTTTTTTCATCTGTGCATAACACTTATTCATTTTAGAGGTAGAAGAGGGATCCTAACTTATTGAGAGCAGAAGAGGTTGTTATAGCAGAGAAGTAGTTTATTATATCTTTGACGTGCATGTTAAGGTTTTCTCCCTCACCTTACTCTACTTGATAGAGCTAACAAGGGTTAACCGAAAAACAAATGACTAGAGAAGGTGACACTAGTTAGCACGTAAGCGTGGTGTTTTCACCAAGGTTCACTTCAAATAGTACATATTTTCCTTCGACGTATCACAGAGTAAAAGTAATAAGCTCTTCATATAGAGGCAAGATGATAGATAACCAAGTAATGATAGCTATAAAAGCCCTCTTGTACTTCACCGAGCTCGTTTCAAGAGTCATACATGGTTTCATGCAAAACTAACCTACGAGCGAAACAAATGAACTATACGAAACAAACGAACTAACAAGCTACAAAGCAAAGCAAGAGCAGAAGAAAAAGTGAAAACAAAGCAAGTAAGAAAACAAGCAAGTAGACAAACAAGCAAACAAAGTGAATAAGCAAATAGGCATGCAAGCAAATTGACTGAAAGTAGACACTCTTACTCCTACACTAACGGTGCATGGGCTTGATCACGTGAAGTGATATTTCCAATGCAGCCACCGGTGCATTGGTTGACCCATGTTGGTGAAATCTTGGTCCGAAAGAAATCCAGTTTTGTGAACTAGCAAGCAAGAAATATATAACAATGAAGACAACCACATTACATGTTTTATAGTGCCCATATGACATAAGTGAGTGCAAGTGCATGATGAGTAGTCTGTGAACTTATCATGGTGTTGTGTGACACTGTGTGTGACTTTGAAGCATAAGCACACTCTTGAATAAGACATGCAAGCAAACAAAAGAAACAAAGATAACTTGTGTTGTACATGTGTGTTTGCAATGTAAGATTCCTCAAATGCATGAGCGATGGGATTGTGCAGTTCGAGTGGAGGAAGCATGATCTGTGTGTGAGATGGATCTTCAATGCATACAGATGAGTGATGAGGAGCCTTGGGTGATTGAATAGTTTCATGATCGGAAGTGAGACTAACCCCAAGAGAGCGAGGGCCTAACAGAACCATCAGCTTGGGCTGAAGTGCCTTGATAGTCTTGGGTGTTTCAAATTCATCATCAAATAGATCATCATAAACCAACGGATTCAAAAGATTAGCTGTGATAGAGTCATGATCATGATCAAATACGGAAACAAATGGATCACGACTACCACGATCAGAAAAATCAGTGATTTCATCGGCGTCATCATGATCAGATGAATCAAACAAAGTGGTAGATGAAAATCAAACAAACTCATCCTCTGTGTTTCCATAAAAGATAGATGAAAGATCAAGTGGATTTTCAATGAATATCTTATCCTCTCCACTGTCGAATGATGGACCAACATCCAGTGAGTCCTGTGAATGATCAAAAATGGGTGCATTCGTGGATGAAGACACACATGCGAAATCATGGATGACAGGTTCACCAAAGATGTTATGAAAGAATAGAGGGGGCTCGGATAGAAGGAATTCCTCCTTCGCCGAGTATTGATGCTTAAGCTCCCACTCATAGCCTTCATGAATGAAAACGCATGTTTGTAGTGCAACACCAACTTCGTCGATGGGTTCTTCCTTGTTCACAACTAGTGAAGAGTCCAAAATGGATGAACACAAGACAATATCATCTGGGGGAACACCCGAGTGCGAAGATAAAGGTCGTAGAATAGAATGTGTATGAGAACTTAAAGAACTCACAACCAAATCTACATGGAAATTGAGTGAAGTGATGTTGGGAGGATGTGAAAGATGAACAAGTGTGTGAGCATGATCATCAACATCACTCAACAATGGTGGAGCTGTTGAATGAGAGGAAGGCAGACAGTCAGTCGAGACAGTGCCCGCATCCACATGAGATTGTGTAGCTCCATCAATGAAGAATGTTGGGCTAGGGTTGATCTCAATCTTCTTCTTGGGACGGGAAAATTTCTTAAGGAAATACTCGAACCGGTCCCAAAGATAGGAAAATTTCATTTGGCTCCTCAAAGCTTGAAACTACAGGTTACGAAAGCACTGCCAAAAATCAATAACCGGTTCATGTGGAGCCTTCCATTGTTGTAATAGTTTCTATTCAAGAGAGTCTAGATCAAAATGATAGAAAGTGTTTTCAATGAGATTACATAAGTGCTCAAGTGAGTGCACACTGTCAGTCGATAGGCTGAGCAACCATCGATGTGGAGATTCGCGAAGTGTGTGTGCAAGTAGTAAGCTGACCTGTTCATCAAAACACCCATCTTCCTCATGAAGCATGGAAAGAAAGCCATGTAATTACTTAGGACAGGCTACTTCGCCTTCACCATCATACATGTAAGTTTACAAGAGATCGAAAAACTCCCTCATGATGGAGACATCTTCATGATTCGAAAAATATCACGGAGGGAGAAGAGTGCAAGAATCCATGAAAGGTATTCAAAGGTTCAAAAATGGATGAGAGGACATAGCTTGTCATCTAGCCCTCCTTCTAGTGCCAGAAATGTTGACGATGCTGGACCCTCCAACATGTCAAGGGGATCTCCCTGGTAAGAAGTCCCAATTAGACCTCAGACCATTTGGTGTCGGAGTCGCAACAGTGGGTCGTAAAGCAATGCCTTGAGCATGATGTCACACAGAGGCAAGTAAGATAACTCTGTCAGTAGCAAGGGTGTGACTGATGTCATGAGTCAATGAAGGTGCACAAGAGGTTCCTAACACATTTTGGTTGAGATGAGTGCACCCCTGGGCAACCTGTAAGTGTACCTAGCTGGGAAGGGAACACACGGGCCAAGATGCATCACAAGTTGGAAAGCAGGTCAGTCCGACAATCTAAAGTGATGGTTAAAATAATAGCACATCTGCAACAAGATTCATATAATTGTATACAAAATTGTTCATACACAACTACATAAGTTAAACAACATACATTGCTACAAAAATCAGAACAATCTAACTACGATAACAACATATGCATGAAAATGTGCCGACTCTTATTATATAAACAAATGTAAGTTCCAATCATACAATACATCCATGTAAACCTACTAGCCCCAACAGTGGAATGTTACAGCCACATCCGCCTACTCCTCCAAAGAGATGAACTAGCTCCGTACAGTGGAGAAGCCAAGGTACGTCACAATGCTGTCCAAGCTCTTTCCAAGATAGCCTTATTAGAAGCTTGGCTCACCAAAAGCCTATACAATGAGTTATGAGGGACTATTTATAGCAAAGGGTGGGGTGGCCCTTGACATTCCCCTTTGTGACTGTTCAATTACCCTCATGACTCTTGACCTACTCTATGAATGTTACATCCACTATTGACACTTGACTTACACTTGACATGACTCAACATTACAATGCACATGTACCCATGTGAACACAATGGATTGAGCAAGCCAAACTAGACATCACTCTAACTTAGACAACTATAGAAGTCCAACTGCTCGGTATCCTCATGCTAATCAACAACAACATATTGATGCCAAGCTCTATAGTCCCTGATAGGGTCCATGTGTTTCGCGGTGACATCCGTCTGAAACCTAACCTTTGCCTCCATGACATTCGAGTACACTTCTTGGGCTCCTCTGTCCAACTCGTCTAAAAGCATTTGCATCATTGTATTCAATGTGGCCAGACCAGTGACATACTTTTGCATGACGTATGAACTGATAGGCAAGTTTGGACAGATGGCGATGCGCATCAACTCATCGAAGTACCAGTCAAGCTCTAGCCAGATCTACTTCTTTGTCTTCGCTTGGGTAAGAGTCTCGATTGATGGGATCGCATGCGTGCACACCATAACATCCATACTCTTGAATACTCGTGCATGGGAGGCCTATATGCTAGTGATGAACTATAGGAGCTCTTCATAATTCTAGATCTGACTCTGGATATGTGCCTTCAACTCGATCGCATTGACCCTCATCATCTTAGGCAAGTGAAGTGGGGCTCCCTTGTACTTCATCATCCATGTTTGCATGTCATCAATAACAACATGCACATTCGTCGAGATGCGTGCTCTTCTAGCACATTGCTTTCTTCCATCCATTCATATGGATGACTACCTTATGCATGGTACCAAACTTGGTGTACAATGGTCGCATAACTATGTCAAGGGACAATACTTCATCTAGTATTTCCTTCTTCAGTTCAGCTCGGGCAAACATTGTCACCAAGTCTCCTCCTTGCTTGGTCATTTGTAGTTCCTTTGCTATTCGCTCATTCTCAGCTATTAGGAAGCGAACACTTGAGCTAGTGGCTTCGACATACACTCTGGTTGCATTAGCCAAGGCAACTAGCTGCGCACATTAGTCATGATCACTCGTTTTTCAACTTGTACAAAAGATGTTTGATCCTCCAAAGTTGACACTTTGCGAGACTGCATAACTCTATGTTGGGATTCATCAAACAAGAAGTTGTGCATCTCTTCTTCCGACTGATCACCAAGGGTCTCAATTCCTCCTTGGTCATCCAAGACTTTCTCAGCTATTAGGAAGCGGGTGAGTCAACTTCTTTGTGGTGAGGCATGAGGTCAATGTCATGTTCTAACTCCTGCTACTCCATGTCTACATCTAGCTGTTGATGTGCTTGTTCTATCTCATGAGTGAAGTCTTTCCCCTGCAATGGTTCACACTGTTCACCTGATGAAAGTTGTTTAGATGAATCAACTACTTGTACGAGCGTTGTTTCGTCTCTTTGCACATGTTGTTCCCCCTACTTTATCTGTTGCTTCTGCGCTTCCTTCTCCTATTTGTGCAGCACTTCTTCCTTTCAGAGTTTCTCCCTCAGCTCATACAACTCCTTCTCTGCTTCTTACATTCTCTTCCTATCCTTCTGCCTTCGCGTGATTCGCTTGTCACACTGCTGCCTCTTTGCGTCTATAGCTATGGCTGCTTTCTCTGCAAGTGGATCTGCTCGAAACTTGCAACTTTGCTCCTCCTCCATGTGATCGACAATCTTCCTCTTCCCTATGTCGTGCAATGGTATGCATGGCTTTGTTTCCATTGTTACTACTACTACTGATGTTGGTGCTCTCTGTGATGCTGCTTCACTAACTCCTCCATAGTGAAGCTAACTGGTTCATTGGGTTTGGAGAAACTGTAGCAATATCTCCATGGGTCCTCCTTGGCCCAATGAAATGCCCTGTGGATCGAGTTGAACTGAACTCTCATGCGGTGATCTTTCACGATGCAATGTGGGTCATACAGATGTAGATTTGGAGGTCAAATGGGTACTTCTTCATTAGTTCTGCTTCGATATTAGCTTTCTTGATTCTTCGAATCTCATATAACCCAATCCGCAATGAAAGAGCGGGCCAAGGTGCCTTCTTCTTCCAATGTAGTCTAGTTGTTAATCCAACCGAGATGTGATAGGCTACTTCCTGCATGACAAGTATGCCCAAGGAAAATTTTGGTAGAACATGTAGAGGCTTCTCTGCACTGAACATTCGGATGAAAGTGCCGAACGGTGAGGCATACCAATTTGCAATGCCTATCAATGACTCCATTGCTTCCTTTGACATGTAGGGTGGATCTTGTTCGAATATCATCTTGTAGATAGGGGTGATAAAATGATCGGATAGCCATGTGATTACTCCTTTGAAGCTACATTTGGACAACAAATTGAAATATGTGTTCATAGCAGTCTCCGCCAGTGACCATGCCCACTCCAATCCCGGGAACTCATGTCGGGCACATACTACATCTAAGATGTAGGTGGACATGTAAATCTCTGCATGCATACCTCCGAGCGACTGTCGAGCCTTTGTTACTTGCTCCTTGAATTGAGGTGCAGTGCTGGGTAGAAATGTGAATTTCTGGAGAGGAAGGCAGAGCCTTCCTTCCCAGATTGTGCAATGCAGTCTCAGTGAAGGTAGAGTTGGGCCAAGGTTGGCTCGACTCACTGACGGGAAACTGAAATCAAATAGGCTGTGAATGCATGACGACACTAAGTGAAAGCATAAGTGATTAACAGTGCATGCAAAACATGAATGCAAGATTCAGCAAATAGATCAATGTGCATGTGGGTGAAGAGATTCGGCGAATGTTTGTGCAAAACAGTTTCATGCATGCGACAACAGTGAGATAGCAACAAAAACTGAAATAGAGCTAGGACAAGCTAGTATACATGTAAATGACAACAAGCATTTAAAGAAATCAAGAAAACAACACTCACACAAGCGAATACACAAAAAGCGACAGAAATGATGAAAAAGACAAGTTGAGGCCACTTACCCGTGAATAGCTCAACTGGATGTGTCGAAGAGTCCTAGATGTGTTGTCAGATGTCAGAGATCCAAGATCGATGTGAAAAAATGGGCTCTGATGCATCATATAAATAAGTTTGGGCTCATGACGTGCATGCCACAAATCTAGGAAAAAATGACACTTGGAGGGAAGTTTCTAAAACAATTTTGCATGTAACCCCCAACTGCTAAAAATAGCTCCTTGAATCATGGGATGCCTTTTGTATGTCACCTTTTGCTATTCCAGGAAGAGCAAGTCCTGCATGCATGCAAGTCAAGTTTCCTTGGTCTTGGTTGGAACTGGTCAACCAGACTGCTCATGCATGCAGCTACTTTACTACTTGAGAAAAATGCGCATTTTTGGCAGGGAGCTAGGCTGACTGCCCAGGTGGTTTGCGTAATGTCTGAGCAGAGCAGTTGAATACTGCCTAGATTTGCACAAATTTTGGGCTGAGCAGCCATGCTGGGGAAATTTGCGGAATTCCTGCTAGGAGTGTTGGCTCGTAGAATTGCGCAATTCTGGAGCCCAGCAGGCTGCCAGACAGAATTTTGCAATTTATGGAGGGAAGGTTGGTTTCCCTCTATAAATGCTCAATTTTCTTTGGGAATTTTCTCAGCCTGCAGCTAGACCAAGTCTGGGTGAACAGTCTATGAGGGAAATGCATCAAGTTGTGATCGACAGGCTGCCTTTGTGCATGAAAACACCAAAGGCTTTGTACTTGACGAAGCAAGACAAGGTGTTGTGAAAGGTTGGTAGGGAGGCTCCAAAACGATCTAAAGAAAAAAATTGGAGAGGGGTTGTAGCTGCTACAACATGGTGGCATCGAATTTTCTCTAGCCATGAAAATTGGTGGAGAGACTAAAGAGCATGAGATCTCCAAAACCCAAAAGTCATTTTGGAAAATTCCATCCATATGAAAAGTTATTAAAATAATTAATATTTTTAATGAGGTCCTAAGTCCAAACTTAGGAAAATAAAAATATTAATGGGTATTAATAAAGATAAGGATGAGAAGCTTCTAAGAGACGAATATCAAGTCTATTTGAATATTAGCCATTGATTAGGGAGTTAATCTCGGTCCTTGATTCATCAACCAGAAAAGTATAAGAGACGGCTTAAGGGTGAGTTGGAGATATACTCAGGGAGATCAGTCAGTTCAATTTATGGAGCGGGGTTTACTAAGAAATTCGAAATAGAGGTCTGGATTGCAGCAAGAGGTAGAAGAGTATGGAACAAAGAGGCAAGAATAGTACTAGAAGATCAACATAGAGATTAGAGAGGCAGAAGCAAAGCCTCTTAGGAAGACATAGAGGTAGCAGGACTGCACAATCACTGCAGGGCCTGTGTGGGTGACACAAAGAGGCCCAGTGCTAATGGAGAGAGGTAGGAGCTGATGCAGAAGGTTTGGGAGATGCACAAAGGTTATCAAATGTGACGCTGAGTCTCAGGGAGGTGTTGAAGAATTTATCTCTATTGGGTAAGCCAGTTTGGCACCTAGTTGTACTCAAGAATAGCTGATTAATAAAATCCTCCTCTGCTACAATTATTTTCACAAGTTGGGTTTTTTCGGGGACAATAATCCAAAATATGTGTTGATGTGTTTGATTCTTATGCATGTATTTGTTTCTGTATTATGGTGTGATGTCTACAGTAGAATTTATTTTAATGTTTACTGAAGGGTTTTTGTAAATAACTTATTGGAAAATAAGTAGGTAAAATAAATTAGTTGTTGCAGTGATAGAATTTTCACATGGTACCAGAGCAAGTAATCAGAGACAAGAAGGGAAAATCAATTATGGGTCAAGACCATGATGCAGAGGGATCTACATCAAGAGACTCGCATATAATTTTAGAAAATTACACAAGATACAATAATTTCAATTTCTTTACGTTGGCTTCCAAATTGGAAGAAGAAGTTGCCTGTGTGACAAGATTTGCATCATTAAAGGTATGGTATATAGACAGTGGAGCCTCCTGGCATATGACGGGAGTACGATAATGTTTCTCAGATTATCAAGAGGAAAGGATGATTTTTCAGATCACCATGGGGAATAAGGCGAAGTGTACTCCAGTAGGGAAGGGTACCATAATTTTTCAAACTGAAACGGGAGAGCGGTTACATTCTACCAATGTGCTGCATGCACCAGGAGTGGGGATGAACTTACTTTCCATACCACAACTTCAAGGAAAGGGCTATGATGTTTTCTTCATCAAGGAGAAAGTATACTTAAAATACTCAAGCTGGAAAAAGAAAGTACAAATCATGATCAGAAGCAACAGGTTGTACAAATTACAACTAGAATCACCAATGGCATTGATAGGCAGTCATGGAGACAAGGATTTGAACGAACTATGGCATGGAAGAATGAGACATTTTCACCATGGGGCTTTGATCATTCTCAGGAAAATTGTAACAGGAGTTCCAAATCTTAGTACAGAACGAGATGATGTATGTAGAGGATGTGCTCTAGGAAAGTATGCCAAAGCGGCATTTCCCATAAGTAAAAATAGGGCAAGAGTGTACTAGGCTTGATACACTTAGATATCTGTAGACCTATGTCCACTAAAGCTCTTAGTGGTGTCGAATACTTCGTCACCTTCATTGATGACCACTCAAGGAAAAATTGGATTTATTTTCTGAAAACGAAGGACAAGGTTTTCTGTTGATTCAAAGAGTTCAAGGCTCTAGTGGAGAACTTGATAGGGAAGAAAATAAAATTTTTGCGCTCAGATAATGGTGGAGAGTATGTCGATAACGACTTCACTGATTTTTGCACTAAGGAGGGAATCATAAGAGAGTGCACATCTCCTTACAATCCGGAGTAGAACGAAGTAGCAGAAAGAAAGAACAGGACTATCGTGGAAGCAACTATGACCATGATGTATGATCAAGATATGCCAAAATTTCTGTGGGTAGAAGCATGCAACACGACAATATATGTTCATAATAGAACTCCTCATCAGGCATTAGGCAAGATTACTCCAGAGAAGGTGTTCATAGGGAAGACACCTAAAGTCAGTCATATTAGGATATTTGGGATCTTAGCATATTGCCGCATACTTGAGGAAAAGAGGAGGACACTGGATCAAACTATAGAGAAAGGATATCTGGTGGGATATAGAGAGAATGCTAAGGCATAAAGGATCTATCTTCTAGGGAGTGGGAAGGTAGTAGTTTGACGAGATATGAAGTTCATGGAGGATAGGGCCTTCAGAAAATCTCAAGAAATATCTTCCAAGGAGCAGTCAAAAGATGAGTCGTTGGTCAAACCACTTCAACCAATGAAAGTAAAGAGTTCTTCCTCGAAATAGGAAGAATCATAGGAGAAGGAGGAGCTAACAGAAGCACCTGCTACCAGAGGACGAACGTGTAGGGAACTTCGTTAGATCCTGCAAGATGCAGAGGATTTCAACGGTGCACCAAGAAATAATAAAAGGGAGCGAAAACAACCAGATAGATATCAAGCATTAGTAGCTCAGGATGGGGAGTCTGCCTGTTTCCAGGAGGCTGCTCAACATCAGGTTTGGTTGGATGAAATGGTAGAGGAATACAACTCCATGATGGTGAACGATGTCTAGGAGGTAATGCTAAGGCCTCATGACAGATCAATGGTAGGTTCGAGATGGATCTCCAAGATTAAATACACTGTAGACAACAATGTGGAAAAATACAAAGCTAGGTTTGTGGCTAAGGGGTATGCTCAGAAGGAAGGAATTAACTATGAAGAGACCTTCACCCCAGTAGCCAGATATACATATATTAAAACTGTGATATCTCTTGCAACACAGATGGGATGGGAGATTCATCGGATGGGTGTCAAAACGACATTCCTGAACGAGGTGATAGAAGAGGAGGTATACATTGAACAGCTAGAAGGCTTTGAGACACATGAGAAGAAGTCTCATGTATGCAGATTGAAGAAATCCTTATATGGGCTGAAACAGGCACCTAGAGCATGGTATGTTCAAATTGATGGCTACTTGCAGAAGATGGAATTTGTCAAGAGTGACACAGATCCAAATCTCTACTATCTAGTTGTGGAGAATGAGCCTTTAATCCTAGTATTATATGTGGATGATCTATTCCTGATAAGGACCATCCAGGCTCATCGGGGACTGCAAGAAGAATCTAGCCACAAAATTTAACATGAAGGATTTGGGACAGATGCATTATTTCCTGGGATTGGAAGTTTGGCAGCAAAAGGGGAAGATCTTCCTTGGATAGGGGAGATACGCTATAGAAATTCTGAAGAGATTCAGGATGTAGGATTGTAGACCCATGGCTACTCCAATGATCACCAACTAGAAGAAAATGATGCATCAGAAGGCAAGGAGGTTGATCCCACCTTATACAGGAAGCTCATAGGGTCTCTGATGTATCTGGTCAATACTAGGCCAGACATTTGTTACGTTGTCAACACCCTCAATCAATTCATGGTGGAACTGAAGAGGGCACATTGGGAAACAACCAAACATGTTCTTAGATATATACACGGAACATTAGATTATGGACTCTTGTACACCAGGAGTAAGAATATCATATTGAGTGGATTTACTGATGCAGATTGGGTTGGAAGTTCAGTGGATCAGAAAAGTACCTCTGGGTACTGTTTCAACATTAGATTGGGAATGACCTCCTAGTGCAGTAGGAAACATAAATTTGTAGCTCTGAGCTCAGCTGAAGAAAAATATATGGTTGCAAGCACAACTTTGTACAAAGCCATATGGCTTAGAAAACTGCTTGTGAACCTATTCAAAAGAAAGATGGAGGTGACCAAGATCATGTGTGATAATAAAAGTTGCATCAAGCTCTCTAAGAATCTAGTTTTTCATGATCGATCAAAGCATATTGATATTTGGTGTCACTTTGTCAGAGACTGTGTCCAATGAGGAGTTGTATAGTTGAGCTACAATCCTACATGAGAATAGGTGGCAGACATCCTTACCAAGGCCCTTGGAAGAACAAAGCTTGATTATTTCAGGGAGAAGATGGGGATGATAAAGAATCCATTTCAGTAGTAGAAATGGGCATGATGTTGTAGTGTAGTAGCATCCAGTAGTAGCATAATGTAGCATGATGAGAAGAGGTTGCAGTGAAGATGCAGTGTTGGGAAGAAGGACCAATAGCATCACAGATGTAGAGAGAGTTGCAATGCAGTTGCAATGTTGGGAAGAAGGACTAACAACAACACAGATGCAGAGGGAGTTGTAGTACATATGTAGCAATGGTAGTAATAGAGCCATGGATAGTAGTACATGATGCAATAGTGTAGAGTATGTTGGGCGGGGAGGCCTAGCATCAGCGCAGTTAATGGTGCCATATAATCAGAGTAATGCTTAGTGTGGATTATTACCAAAGCACATTCCTTGCTAAGAGGGAGTGTTGATTTGGGGTAGCACCAAATTCTCTCTAGCCATGAAAATTGGTGAAGAGACTAAAGAGAATGAGATCTCTAAAACCCAAAAATCGTTTTGGAAAATTCCATCCAGATGAAAAGTTATTAAAATAATTAATATTTTTAATGAGGTGTTGAGGTTTATTTTAATCTCAGTCGTTGATTAGGAACTTAATATTAGTCGTTGATTCATCAATGGGAAAATTATAAGAGAAGGCTTGAGGGTCAGTTGGAGACATACTAAGGGAGACCAGTCAGTTTGATTTCTGGAGCGGGGTTTGTTGAGAAATTTGAACTAGAGGTCTGGATTGTAGCAAGAGGTCGCAAGTACAAAACAAAGAGGTAGGAACAATACTACAAGATCAGCGCAAAGATTAGAAAGGCATACGTAGATCCTCTTGGGTAGACATAGAGGCATCAGGACTGCATAATCACTAGAGGGCATGTATGGGTGATGCAGAGACGCCTAGTGCCGACGCAGAGGCATCAAGACTGCACAATCACTGGAGGGTATGCGTGGGTGACGCAAAGAAGCCCGGTGCTAACCTAAAGAGGCAGGAGTTGATGCAGAAGGTCCAGGAGCTACGCAAAGGCTAGCAAGTTTGACGCCGAGTCTGAGGGAGGTGCTGGAAAATTTATCTCTATTGGGTAAGCCATTTTGAAACCCAGTTGTACTCAAGAATAACTGATCAATAAAATCCTCCTCTGCTCCACCTATTTTCCCAAGTTGGGTTTTTTCCGGGAAAATTGTCCAAAATATCTGTGTTGATGTGTTTTATTCTTGTGCATGTATTTGTTTCTATATTATGGTGTGATGTCTGCAACATAATTTATTTTAATGTTTACTAAAGGGTTTTCGTAAATAACTTATTGGAAAATAAGTAGGTAAAGTAAATCAGTTGTTGCAGTGATAAAATTTTCACTAGGAGATGTGGGATGTTTTTGTGAAGTTATACTAAGATCCATCTTAGAACAAGAAAATGGTTCTTAAGGAGAATTTGAGGGCCACAAATATGATAAAGGGTGAATGTGTAAATACATATCTCACCAGAATTCAAGATGTCTGAGATGAGTTAACAACTGTAAGTGAGAAACCAGAGGAAAATGTACTTGTGCGAATAACACTCAATGGTTTTACCAAATAGTGGGCCCATTCATTCAAGGAATTATTGGACAAGAAAGATTTCTTGATTGTGAATTACTATGGAGTGATTTCACACAAGAGCAACTTAGGCTCAGTTTTGTCTAGGGTACTCATAGAAATAGTAGCAAAGGGATGAAGGTTGAGAAGGAGGAGGAGAACGTAGCCCTTTCTAGTAAAGGAAACTCGAATAAAGTTCCTAGTTAGGGACAAGGATCAAAGGGAGGAGAGAAGAAGAAGAAATATCTGTCAAAGATCCAATGCTTCAAGTGTGGTGAGCTTGGTTTCTATAACACCTAGTGTCCTAAAATGTAGAAGGATAAGAACGAGGAGCAGCTAACTGCAACATCAAATATTTTAGATAAGTTAACCTCTAGGTTGGAGGAGTTTTCATTGATATAGGATATACCTCCAGATGGAGGAGGAGGGTGAGGCTTTAGAGTTACAGGATTGGGAAGGTTCCAAGGAGGACAACATCAAACATGTGTTTCCTCATGGATCATTACCTTGGCTACGAGGGCCCACATTTATTAGTAGTAGGAGGATCACTATCAGTAGTGTAGTAAAATATTGAGAGACAATTGTAGAGACAAGTTGCAGTCAGTTACTAGAGGGGCGTAGATGCAGATGCAACACAAACAATTACTTAGTAGACAATGCAGAGAGTAGTTATAGTCAGAGACTCAGGAGACAATGACAAAGCCAGTATATGGACACAATGGAATCGTAGATTGGTTCTTAGTTGGAGTAGTTGCAACAACAACATGAAATTAGATGCAACACAGGCAGAGTTCACAGTAGTGTAGGGTGGCATAACGCAATGTCAACAACAATGCATATGCAATGTGATTCAACTGAAGGGATAGAAAATGAATCAGATTATGCACAGTAGCTTGATGGATAGTGGCTGGAGGTTACAGATCTCATACATCAATAGTATGAGGGAAGATGTTATGTGATAGAACACCTTCCTCACAAGATCAAGTGCTAGTTTTTGTAGCATCGGAAAAGTGTTATAGTCTCGATTTCTCTAAGAGACTAAGGAACATAATATATTCAATACCTAGAAAAGGTTTCACAAGACAAGCTTGTGAAATGACTTAATTAAATTAATTAGACATTATTTAAATTTTTCTTAAGTCTAACCTAGGAAAACAAGTTAATTAATAGTAATTAATTAAGGAAAGGTGAGAAAGCTCTAGAAACTCACACTAATTGAGTTTGAGATGATATTAGCCATTGATAATGATTTAATCATGGTCATTGAAGACCCAACGAGGGATTATAAGAGTAGTTCGATGGGGATGAAGAAAACAAACTTGAGAATAATAGTGAGACACAAGGAGAGCGAGTTCCTTCACCGATCAAGCTATCTAAATGCAGTGTTCGATCTAGAAGGAAGAAGAAGTGAGAGGGAGAAGTAGCAATGATTTTTGGTGGAGTTCCAATGCCGAAGAGTTAGCAGCAAGAGGGCCATAATATTTCTTCAGTGAGGTTGCATAGAGGCAATGCATGAGCTTTAGAGGAAGATTGATTTAGCTAAAGAGGAGGCCAAGGGAGTCATCTTTACAGGAAAATTCAAGAGGAACATCAGATTTTAGACAACTCCTCAGGCAGTGCAATAGAGCCTGTACTAAGCTTGTGCAATGGTTGACACAGGGGCTTTCAAGTGGCCCAGACAAAGCCATAGTTTATTGCAGTATCAATTGTCGTGTGAGATAAATTGTGTCACAAATATTTTGGCTCAATTATTTTGATGGAGGATTTCTAGTTTGGGCATCCATATATTGTACTCAAATTTTGTTACTGCATAATAAAAATAAACCCTCATTTCCTGCATCGGTTTTCCCTTCGAGTTTTTTTAGGGACCATTATTCGAAAATGTTGTTGTCATTTTTATTTTTTGTGTGCGCATATTTCTTAGTTTCCATTTTATTTTCCACGGCTTAATTTTGTTGTGAAGAATTGCAGTGTGATTTATTCATTATTTTTCATAACAAATAAGCTGATAATTAATCAGTTAGAAGAATAAATTTCTAATTGCCACAATTTTAAGGAATTTTCACACCATAAGCAAGTGACAAATGGGTTAGGAGAGCTCCTTTCCTCAAGGAAGAGCTCAAAGTACACGTGTAATGCCTCCAAAGTGCCTTCAAATCCATGACACCATCACCAATGTGCCCTATGCCACCATTTAAAGGGGGTGGTGTGGCACCATCATGCTCAAGCATTGGAATATATTAATGCTATTCTAGCCCTCCCCTGTCATCTGAAGGATAACTATCACCATCCAAACTCTAGAACAAACAATGTCCATTAAACAATGTCAAAGCCATCCTAGGGATGTCTAGGGCTTATCTCGGCACATCATTAATAAGTCCAACACCAATCCTTAGAGGCTCAACACTTTAGCATTTAGGGGTACTCAAGTGAGTCATGTACCATGTGGAACCATCTCATAGCCCAACACTCTCATTTGGAGGGGAAATACTGCATCATCTAAGTTAAAACTGCTCTCTAGACTAGGTAAAATGACCTATGGAATGCTACTAGATGGGATGAGAATCATATTTGAAGAGGTCCATGCTTTTGTGATAACACCACCTGATAAAACCTTCTCAAGATCAAGTGAATCCAACCATCATTAAGTACAATAAGAATAAATGCATCATAGTGGACCATACCTAATGTTTGGGGCAAAATAGAAGCTAAGTTTGTCTAAAAGTTAAAAAGAGGAACCGACAAGTTTAAAGGTAAGTTTCCTTGCAATTGTTTTAAATGTAGACGAATAGGTCATTATGCATCTAAATGTCCTTATGCTAAGATGAATGATAGTGATGATGAGTCAAGATTCAAATCCAAACATCACAAGAAGAAGAAAACCAATAAGAAGAACTTCTACTCAAAAGAACAAAGTGACAATGAAAGAAATGGAAGTGTGACTAATGAAGAAAGGGGTGTTATATTATTCATCGATGAAATAGAAGAACTTGAAGCATAAATAGATTATGAAGGATATATTTAAAGTCAATTAAAGGAGATAAGGATCCCTAGGAAGAAGGAAGGTCAACTGATGTGGCATCTATAAGACAAAACTTGAATGAAGACACTATTATTGCTCTCAAAGTTGAATTAGAAGAAGCAAAAAGGGTAAAAGAGTTTTTGTTGAGACAACTAAATGGGAAGGAACAAAGTTTTGAAAGATTAGAAGAGGAAGTTTCCCTCATAAGAGTGTTAAGAAATTTACTGCAGAACATAAATAATTACTAAGAGGAAAAATAAAAATAATCAACAAAAAGTATTCACATAAACAATACACATAATATTTAACTGGGAAAACCCAAAATCTAGGGAAAAACCCAACCCAATGAGATCTCATTATCCTTGGCCAAAAACATGGTCAAGATGGCCGAGTGAGCCTTCACCACTCACCTCCAGACCTTCATTACAATGAAGTCTTCCCAACCTTTTATAGGCTCACTTTCATGCAATACCATAGGTAGAAAACCATGGGTACAAAATACCATGTTCACCAAAACCATCACTGTTTAACCAAGTCAACTTTGATTCTATCCCAAGTCAAGTTTACCTAACAATTCCCCCCCTTAAACTTGACTTGGGGTTCCCTGACTAATTCCAGCCAAACCTTCTAAGTGAGACAACCCTGCTCACTCTATCCCTTACCCCCCTCAAAGTTTTACCCAGGATATTGTTGACCTGACATCCCCCCTATCACCTAGGTCTAACCCAGACTTTTCCAGTGATTTACCCAAGGGTATGCATGCCTTACTAGGTCTTACAACAACATGCACATTTACATGCAAAAAAAATTGACTCCATTATAATTTTTTTTGTTTACCCTTGTCATTGTCTTTGTACATATGACATCAATGTCCATATAAAAAGAACCCATCCACCAGATTACATGGGTCACTAGTCGCTATAACTGCCATTCCTATAGGAGCTCTCTTCAGATACATGGTTCATCAATTTATTAATCCATGTGCACATATCCTCTCTCACTTTAAATTTGACTTTCATTGTTGCATCTAATGCAGATTAGCCTTATGTGTAGACTCATTTTCAGCCTTTTAATATTGTCTTATGTTAGCACCACCCACTAAGGCCCATGGTATTGTTGACCACAACATTCACATCAATCAATTTTCCTGGTAGAACATCATCGTTATTTTCATTAACGCTAATGTTCAGCCATCTGTCAATTCTCGATAGCTTGCATTTCAAAAGTTTTTTTTCTACAAGTAGAGGAGTAGGATTCGCGTTTCTTACCTTCATCACATTTGATTCCCTTACCTCCACTACAAACCAACAAGCCACACATGCTTCAATTAAATGAACCTTCCTAACATAACTTTATGTTGCTCGAATCTGCACATTGCACATATTTTGGAAGTCTTTCTCCTTTTTTGCCTAGAACTTACACTTCCAACTGTGTTGCATCCTCATTGGTGCCTTGTCCTTCCAACTGCACAAAGATTTCATTATTCATGTTGCCGTTGAGAGGAACGATTTCCATCTCCTTTCCATTGACAGCGTTCACCTAATTGAGAGCGAGGGACTACAAATCTCTGTCAGTTTCTATGGGTAATTTTTATTTCCAGCTCTCTTCTTTAGGTGCATAAAGAATGCCACCCACAATTGCACATAACAAAAAGGCCATTCCTTTCCAAGCATATGCATGATGCTTCATCTCCCTTAATGACCTGCCCTGTCAACAATGGCTCTACGAATTTGAAGATGACAAGAAGCTTTGATTACTTCCCAAGTGCATCCACACTTTTCATCCCAAGTGCAACGATAGGTGGTTGTTCTCACACACAATGTGCCCTGTCTACCGAATCAATCTAGTTCCCATAGACGAGGCGAACCCCACAGGCACTGGCTACAAATATTAAGTCGGTTTTCTCCAACGGGTCATTATAACCTCCATTTGTCTCTTATTATACACATGCCTATTTGCTAAGTCATGGGGATGGAATTCATTTTAGGCCAAAATATGACTTGAATTTGAATACTTAAAGAAAATCATTTTCTTTCCCATTCCCAGTGAAATGATCCATCTTCCTACTCTAAAATGCTTGCAGCTTTGCAATTTATGTAGTGATATTCTCTCAACAGAAAAAATTATCATGATTTATCGTTTTGCACCAGATCTGACTAGATCCAATTTCTTCACATGTAAATCTACATGTGATAAAGTGCTACACAACAGATCTAGCTTCTTCACACAGTTCATAGATTATGGATCTCACCAAAGAAGGGATAGTGATCTCCTCATCTAGCTTCAATGATGGAACCACAACCAAATCTAAAGTCACTTTTAACCACGAGCAATAACAACAAGCTTTTGCACTGATTTATTCTATCCATTGAGCCAAAATAAATCATTCGCTGCAAAGGTGTACATCTCAAGCCCAAACCCTTGGCTTTGATACTAATTGTTAAGAAATTTATTGTAGAACATAAATAATTACTGAGAGGAAAAATAAAAATAATCAGCAACAAGTATTCACATAAAAAATACACACAAGATTTAACCGGGAAAACCCCAAATCCGAGGAAAAACCCAACCCAATGAGATCTCATTATTCTCGGTTAAAAACTTAGCCAAGATGGTCAAGTGAGCCTTCGCCACTCACCTCCAGGCTTGCCTTTACAATGAAGTGTTCCCATCCTTTTATAATATGTTTTACATGCAATACCATAGGTAGAAAACCATGGGTGCACAATACCATGTGCCCCAAAACCATCACTGTTTAACCTGGTCAACTTTGACTCTATCCTGAGTCAAGTTTACCTAACAAAGAGTAGAAATGGAGTAGCTCAAATCAAAGTTTCACAAAGAGAAAAATTCCCTAGATCACATTCTCAACACGCAAAAGTCTCCTCTCGTTAAAATAGGTCTTAGTTATCAAAAAAATTATGAGGAACCCAAGAATAATGCCCCCCCAAGCTCATCAAATGAATATCACTCCAAGAGGATTGATCATACATTCATAGCATCTAGCAGTAGTTTGAAGAAGAATCACAAATCCATATAACCATGTGCACAACAAATTAACACACAAAAATTAAATTGGCGGAAAAGGTAGAGAGCCAACATGTGGTCTCTCATACTCATGTAATTCTCATTATTTAAATAATTTAATAATACATTTAAATACATGAGTAAGTGGTATTAAGATAGTGCATCTATCTTATACTCACTTGGTTGAGACAATTTCTCAACTTACACACTAATTTAGGAGAGCTAGTTGGGGAGAATCTCTCATCCAAAATAGACTCCTTAGTTTGAGGAATTCTCATGATTTTATTTATTTAATTTAATAATTGGATTTATTATTGATTTTTAAGAAGTGAGGCTAACATTCCCCCCCCAATGATAAATCCAAAACGAACAAGGAGCCATCTTCCAAGTTCTCAAGTTGAATACTCCCCCACTGTAGGCGGAGGAGTATTTCACTGGTGTACTCCCTCGTTCAACTGCACGAGAGTACCATCTTCATTTGACTGTTGGCTACAATATGTGTGAGTGAATCCGATTGTAAAACTTGTACAATCTTCTTGTGTGCATTTCTATTTTTCTGCAACTTCAGTTTGTGTGCATTGACGTCGGTCTACAAGTTGCTAAGAACTTGCTGAGGTGATTTGTGCAAGTAATCCGACACTTACGAATTGAATGGGATTTGAATAATCAGGGATATATAAGTTGTCATTATCTTTGACATATCCTAAGCCACGTTGATTTCGATTACTTTGAATTTCTTCCCATGGCTTGATGATGGGTTTGGAAGAAATTTGAACTAGAACAACTTCAACACTTGAATTTGGTTGGATGAAGGAAGTCGAATGATTAGTTGTCTCTAGATTGGTCAAAGACTTGGAAGCAACATGCTTCTCTTGCAACTCATTTCTCTGTAGTTGCGGCTCCAGTTGAAGGAACTCAATCGTTTCATGTGCATGTTGAATATGCACTTGAATATCAACAAGAGTTGATTTGCTTATTTGCACCATGTCTTCAACAACTGAGAGGATAAATTTTTTAAGAATCTTTAATAACTGAATGCTTTTCGCCAAGTGAATTTGCTGGAACTCACGCCTGCTTGCTTTTAATACTTGATGAATTTGTAGAACTCACTCGCTTGATGTTTGGTTGATTGTTGCACACTCGCTTGAACTTGTTTTAACAGTTGATTGTTTGAACTCACACTTGCTTGCTTTCGCACTCGCTTGATACTTGTAAGATTTGCACTTTCTTGAACTGAAACTATTGATTGATAAAAAGAAGGGTGTCGAATACTATTGAAAATGCACCCAAATGATAAATGTTCAAGTGACAAATGGCTTGACTTAATTTATGCACTGTAACAATTCAAATTAGGATGTTGGATACAACTGAGAATGTACCCATACAATTAAGTTAAAATAGGTTTATTTTCAAGTGAAACAAAAGTGTTGTTGATGTTGTTAGGCTTGAAGTGCTTGATTTGTAGCGTCCTTAACTTGATGGTGTGAATTAGTTGTTGTGAAATGTTGTTGCAAAATATTTCTTTTATCAAATCGATGATGTGACGCTTTGTGCTTATGAATTTAATTGATTATGGGAGCTTTGATTTCAGGAGCTTGATCGATGACTTGTATATGTAAACTTTCTTATGTGCATGTAGTTGTTTTATTTAAGCATAATAAAGAGAGTGCTTTAAAAATTCGACTAAAATCATGCAAGCACATTCACAAAACAGAGTGTACCTATGATCCCCTTATTCAATTTCGGGTGGATCTAGGACACAATCACCACCATAAAGATATGTTTTTATTTAAGTATGGAAGTACATCAACCTTCACCTTCACAACATTGTGAATGAAATTTCTCAAACAATGAGAATGCCAAGCCCACAAATTCTTGAAGCAGCTTGTCTTCAAAAATAAAGGTACACTCTACTAAAAAAACTTTCTGCAAAATACAACAATGAGCTTCCTTTTAAAAATCCTCACTTATCACTCCAAATTTAAAAATCACACCTTATTGCTCCAGTTTTCAAAAATAAATTTACCTTATCACTCTACAAAAGTTATACAAATTCAAAATCATTCCCTTATTACTCCATTAACTTTATCATGATTGCAAATCTTTAAAAAAAATCTTTCATAACATTATCTCTCCAAAACTTTACTTTATAACTTATGCCCACGTAAAAACTTTAAAATCTGTAGGAGAAATTGGAATTCTGAAAATTAACAGTTTACACGCTGGCCTTCAACAATGAAAAATTGTACAAATTACAACATAACGCGAATAGAGGGAAGATTTGGAGAGTTTATACAATTCTTCGGCAATAGACTATAGACTAGCATGGAATCCACAACTCATATAGAATCCCTCCACGGTAACGTCATCAGACTTGAGAACCAAATACATGAAATTTCCATTCTATGAAAGTGCTTTCTAAGTAATTACCCTCTCTACGAGAGACACAATGTGGCTTCGCTCCCAAGACTTTCCAAGAGAATAACCATTTTCCAATTTTTTCTTTTCACATAGACGTAGGTCACTTCCACACAAACGTTCAACGCATATTCTTACTCATACAATTCTGTCGCAAGCAACAACGATGATGCCCTGCTAAACAAACAACCTCCTTTGAACAACATATGTACGAGCTTGCAATTCAACTAGTACTCTTGCAACAAAACACAATGTTTATCCAAAATCCATAGGAAACAACTCTTAGCATAATCCATACAAACTCTATGCATAGCAAGTCACAAAAATTCTCCACGAAGGCAACTTTCCACATCCCGGCTTTCACACAGATAGACTTTATACACTACAATGCGTAGAATTGATATCTTCTTAAAATAGCTTCAAAATTCTTTGGGGGAATCGTACCTTGATAATTAGCAATTCTTTTCCATAAAAAAACACTATTCAATGATCTTTAATCCATGCAAAGATCGCATCCACTGTCGCTCCATGGTGTTCTGACTTGCCATAGCTAAATGTAGTTCAAAATATGTTTGTTGTCATGTATGACAAGGAATTCATTGTGGCTACATCAGAACTTAGGCTTGATTGTGGTGTTAATCGCCAGATCATTGAAAAGCTTTTGGTCCATGCCCTAGCATGCCTCCTTCATTAGCTCCCATTACCCTCTGTAGCAAAGCCCCTCACACCAAAACCAATCAAAACCAAAAACCAAAGCTTCTTAAACAAATCAAACAAGACAAGAGTGCCCTCTCTTTGACCCCAAATCAAAACACCTCTCAGGCAACAAAATAGAAAGCGAAATCCAAAAACACATAGAATGCAATGCAATGAATGAAATCTCAACAGAACCAACAATAGCACTGTCAACTTATCCCACATGCATTGGTTAAAATGTGATCATTGTGGTCATTCACCACTACACCATTTTTGTTGGTGGAATAAATATGTTGCAAATCCAATAAAGAAATGGGGCTACAGATATCAAGGTCATTAGGCTTTGATTTGGCTCCGATACCACATGAAGAAGAATAACAAAGCCATATAACCATGTGTACAACAAATTAGCACACAAAATTTAAACTGTCGGAAAAAGCAGAGAGCCATCATGTGGTCTCACATACTCATGTAATTCTCATTATTTAGATAATTTAATAATACATTTAAATACATGAGTAAGTGGTCTTAAGATAGTGCGTCTATCTTAGACTCACTTGGTTGAGACAATTTCTCAACTTACACACTAATTTAAGAGAGCTAGCTGAGGAGAATCTCTCATCCAAACTAGACTCCTTAGTTTGAGGAATTCTCATGATTTTATTTATTTCATTTAATAATTGGATTTATTATTGATTTTTAAGAGAGTGAGCCTAACATAGTTCTATTGAAGATCCAAAGAAAGTAATAAACTAGGCCAAGCATGTTCATTACGATTACTCTCAAGGTAATTCTAGGAAGGAGTAAAGTACAAGAAACTAGAATGAAGAGAAAGGATCTCTTATAACAAGTAATATTCATAAAGGAACCACAAGAAACAATGAAGCATGTGTTGGAAACCAACAAATGAATATGGAATTTCCTAGAATAATTTCATAAGGTCAACATCTCTCTGTACATCTAACTATCAAAATATGTTTCTTGGTTATTGTTTCTCATTCACAAAGTTTGGCCACAAAGCACATGATTGCAGGACCTATGACGTGATCAAGTGTAGAGGATACGATCACATTTCTAGATGGAGGCATATTGATCAAGTTAGGAAAGTGCCTCAACGATTTCCGCAAGTATTAATGCCCAATGCTGAATGCTACATTTGTCACATTGAAGTTCATACGACATAGGACTGCAAACTCAACTCAAGATATTATGATAGAGATGGAATTTCTATCAATTTAAAAAGAAGGATAAGAGGTCAAGAAGGACCTTAATTAGATTTGATTCCTTAGATCTAATCCCTTGGTGAAGGCTTCTTCAATACTATCATTTTTTGAATCATAACTTGAAGAAGCAATTGCAAGAAGGGAGAATGAGCAGTTTGGGGGCAATGAAAGGGAAGGTTTTGGTCAAAATGAGAAGGTTGATAGTAGAGATATTCTATCAAATGTATGGAAAAATTAAGAGTTGGTCTTAGGAAAATACTTTGTCCAAAGGACTACCCGTATAATCTCAGGGGGAGACTTTGAAAATGTAGGAAAAATTGTGAGCAACAATAGTAGCTTGGTCTCAAGAGGAGACTTTATCTGAATAGCAACATAATTATGTGGTAGCATAATCAAAACATGGCTCTATCATGTCCACAAGATCGTATAGGAGTAGGAACAAGGAGTTTTGATAGATGAAGACATGGAGACAAACATGATCAAGCATGGCATGTTTGATAGACATATGTGACCCTTTTCCGTTGATTTCAAATGTGTTGGGGGGGGGGGAGAGAATGTAGACGTTGATACTATTGCAGGAAGTTTGGAGAGAATGCAAACATTAACAGAAAGAAGGAAAGAAGACATGAAGCCCCTTCACAATCAGATCGTGGGTGTTTGAGTTTGAATTATTGAAATCAATGACATCTTGTTTTAATCAATGAAAACAAACAGTATGTGCAACATAATGCAAAGCCCCACTAGGTAGAACCAAAACTTATGGCTAGACTTTATGGCAACAAGAGAAAGGGTTGCCACTATCACTGCAATAATCTTTCTCATGCTCTTTAGTGGTATTTGACCACAAGGGAGGCTTCTGTAAATTCACCTAAAGGATATTCAATTACCGTGGATCAATGTGATTGATATAAGGTCTATAGGATGGGATAAAGTGTTGGCAGAGCCTAGAAGGCCTTTATGGTCTATGCTAATTTTAGGTACTATATTCCTAGACCAACTTGATGGTTGTTATAAGTTAGGATTTTGTTGGTTATCAATGATAGATACACAATTTCATATAACAACCAAGGGAAAATGTGTTTAATGAATAATGAACAAAAGGATCAAGGCCTTCAAATAAAAACCAAGGATTATGGGTTTTTAATGTAGTTTTATGAATAAAAACATGCATAAACAAGAAATTATGGATGACATCGACCCTAAAGAGGATGGTTTTACCATGAAACAATGCTAGATTTTTCTTTTGTATTATTTATTGATGTAATTCTTACTTTATGAACCATAAAATTCAAACATTAACTCACATTTTAACAAATTTTCACATAAAACCGTAGCCCTAGCCCTAGATATCTAGGAAAAATAAAAAGAAGAATAAGAATTTTAATTAAATAGAATGATGATAACCAAAATTATGACTCGTGTCTTGTCCTAAATGGGCTAAATGTAGTCTTCTAGGAAAAAATTCAATGAGAACAACTTTGATAAAGTAAGGATTAAAATAGAACAATTTCCCAATTCTATAAAGGAGCACGATTTCAACATAAATTTAACATTTAATCACGGTACAAAATAAAAACCCTACTACACAAGTATAAAATTCAAAATATAAAAATTAGGCATGAAACTTACGTAATTTTCCAAAGAAACACATTTTCCAATCCCAGGAAAACATCTCCATAAAAAATTCTATCTCCAAGAGAATTCACACCATAGAAAGATCACATTTTATCCCAAGTAGTAAAAAAGGACTAATTCACACTCTTTTGAATAAGAAGAGTGATGAAATGTGTAATGATGAAAGAGTGAAATAAGGGTACCTATATTTATAGGAGACCTAAAAACCCTTAGTTTCATTAATTGACAAACAAACCCCTAAAACAAGTTTGGTTAAGTTTCCAACAAGTGAGAGATCACAATTTGACCTCATAATAGCTCAAAAGCATAACAAATAATGCCAAAATAGTCCACATGGGTGGAAAAATAAGGTTCTCCACTATGACATCATCCTCCATAAGTTCTCAACATGCCACAAGTAGGTGGCAAATGGGATGAGTGCTTCATACTCTCAGGAAAAAATCAAAGTACATGGGTAATGCCTCCAAAGTGCCTCTAAAACCATGATGTCATAACCAATGTACCCTACGTCACCCTTCTAAGGGAAAACAGGGTGATTTGGCACCATCATGCTTGAGCGTTAGGGTCTACCAGCAATATGCAACCTCTCCCCTCATCACAAGGATAACCATCACCATATGAGCTTTGGAACAAGTAATGCCCACCAAACATTGTCAAGGCCAACCTAAGGGGATCGTGGAGCTATCTGGGAACATCATAAATAAATCAACCACAGAGCCTTAGTCACTTTTATTTTCAGCATATGGGGGTACTCAAGTGAGTCAAGTACCATATGGAACCATATCCTATCCCGAATCTCTCCTCTTGAGGGGAAACATTGCATCATGTAATTCAAAATTGATATTTGGACTAGGTAAAATGACCTATATGAAGACACCTCTACTATTATTATAACAATAGCTAACAAAACTCTTTCAAGATGAAGTGAAATCAACAATCATTAGGGGAAATAAAGATAAATGAATCATAGTTGACCATATCTAATGTTTGGGGAACAATAGTAGTTCACATAAAACTCACCTTTGAATGTCTAACTAGATCAAGACATGTAGATAAGTTACCTCACTTATATATGGGATAGTTCAACAACCTTATTTTGTTCTTCCAACACCCAAGGGGTGGCATATTTTTGGTTAGCCCATCAATATGTAGGTGTATGTGATAATAATGGCTATGAAGTGGGAAGGACTTCAGGGAAAGGTGTCAAACCATGTGACAAACTAATGTGGTGTCCAACATCCTGAGTGTGTAGGTGTAAGGAGGGAGGAAGCAATCATGGAGCCTATGAGTCATCTCATTCCTTAGTTTGCTTTTTCCACCCTTTTGATACACCTTTTACCTTTTATGATTTATCTTCATTTGGGTGCATAGTTTAGGAGCTTAAGCTTACCTTCTAGATTTTCCATTACCCATTTGAGATGAGGCAATTTATCGCTCATTAAGTTTGGGACATGCTAACTTTCTCATCAAGTTTGTGACATACAAGAGTTCGTTTGTGTATATGAAGCATTAAATGATTGAGTAACTAGGTGATGGCTAATGAGGGGGGTAAATCTCCTACTAGGATTTTTCCCATGTGCTATATATGGTGAGCTCCAGTATTGTAGCAATAATGTTGCAACTCCTAGGCCTCCCTTCTTTACTTTTATCAACACGGTAGTTCGTAAGAAACTTGAAGCTCTCTATGCTAAAATTTAAAAAGAGGAACCGACAAGTTTAAAGGTAAGTTTCCTTGCAATTGTTTTAAATGTAGACGAATAGGTCATTATGCATCTAAATGTCCTTATGCTAAGATGAATGATAGTGATGATGAGTCAAGATTCAAATCCAAACATCACAAGAAGAAGAAAACCAATAAGAAGAACTTCTACTCAAAAGAACAAAGTGACAATGAAAGAAATGGAAGTGTGACTAATGAAGAAAGGGGTGTTATATTATTCATCGATGAAACAAAAGAACTTGAAGCATAAATAGATTATGAAGGATATATTTAAAGTCAATTAAAGGAGTTTAGGATCCCTAGGAAGAAGGAAGGTCAACTGATGTGGCATCTATAAGACAAAACTTGAATGAAGACACTATTATTGCTCTCAAAGTTGAATTAGAAGAAGCAAAAAGGGTAAAAGAGTTTTTGTTGAGACAACTAAATGGGAAGGAACAAAGTTTTGAAAGATTAGAAGAGGAAGTTTCCCTCATAAGAGTGTTAAGAAATTTACTGCAGAACATAAATAATTACTAAGAGGAAAAATAAAAATAATCAACAAAAAGTATTCACATAAACAATACACATAATATTTAACTGGGAAAACCCAAAATCTAGGGAAAAACCCAACCCAATGAGATCTCATTATCCTTGGCCAAAAACATGGTCAAGATGGCCGAGTGAGCCTTCACCACTCACCTCCAGACCTTCATTACAATGAAGTCTTCCCAACCTTTTATAGGCTCACTTTCATGCAATACCATAGGTAGAAAACCATGGGTACAAAATACCATGTTCACCAAAACCATCACTGTTTAACCAAGTCAACTTTGATTCTATCCCAAGTCAAGTTTACCTAACAATTCCCCCCCTTAAACTTGACTTGGGGTTCCCTGACTAATTCCAGCCAAACCTTCTAAGTGAGACAACCCTGCTCACTCTATCCCTTACCCCCCTCAAAGTTTTACCCAGGATATTGTTGACCTGACATCCCCCCTATCACCTAGGTCTAACCCAGACTTTTCCAGTGATTTACCCAAGGGTATGCATGCCTTACTAGGTCTTACAACAACATGCACATTTACATGCAAAAAAAATTGACTCCATTATAATTTTTTTTGTTTACCCTTGTCATTGTCTTTGTACATATGACATCAATGTCCATATAAAAAGAACCCATCCACCAGATTACATGGGTCACTAGTCGCTATAACTGCCATTCCTATAGGAGCTCTCTTCAGATACATGGTTCATCAATTTATTAATCCATGTGCACATATCCTCTCTCACTTTAAATTTGACTTTCATTGTTGCATCTAATGCAGATCAGCCTTATGTGTAGACTCATTTTCAGCCTTTTAATCTTGTCTTATGTTAGCACCACCCACTAAGGCCCATGGTATTGTTGACCACAACATTCACATCAATCAATTTTCCTAGTAGAACATCATCGTTATTTTCATTAACGCTAATGTTCAGCCATCTGTCAATTCTCGATAGCTTGCATTTCAAAAGTTTTTTTTCTACAAGTAGAGGAGTAGGATTCGCGTTTCTTACCTTCATCACATTTGATTCCCTTACCTCCACTACAAACCAACAAGCCACACATGCTTCAATTAAATGAACCTTCCTAACATAACTTTATGTTGCTCGAATCTGCACATTGCACATATTTTGGAAGTCTTTCTCCTTTTTTGCCTAGAACTTACACTTCCAACTGTGTTGCATCCTCATTGGTGCCTTGTCCTTCCAACTGCACAAAGATTTCATTATTCATGTTGCCGTTGAGAGGAACGATTTCCATCTCCTTTCCATTGACAGCGTTCACCTAATTGAGAGCGAGGGACTACAAATCTCTGTCAGTTTCTATGGGTAATTTTTATTTCCAGCTCTCTTCTTTAGGTGCATAAAGAATGCCACCCACAATTGCACATAACAAAAAGGCCATTCCTTTCCAAGCATATGCATGATGCTTCATCTCCCTTAATGACCTGCCCTGTCAACAATGGCTCTACGAATTTGAAGATGACAAGAAGCTCTGATTACTTCCCAAGTGCATCCACACTTTTCATCCCAAGTGCAACGATAGGTGGTTGTTCTCACACACAATGTGCCCTGTCTACCGAATCAATCTAGTTCCCATAGACGAGGCGAACCCCATAGGCACTGGCTACAAATATTAAGTCGGTTTTCTCCAACGGGTCATTATAACCTCCATTTGTCTCTTATTATACACATGCCTATTTGCTAAGTCATGGGGATGGAATTCATTTTAGGCCAAAATATGACTTGAATTTGAATACTTAAAGAAAATCATTTTCTTTCCCATTCCCAGTGAAATGATCCATCTTCCTACTCTAAAATGCTTGCAGCTTTGCAATTTATGTAGTGATATTCTCTCAACAGAAAAAAATTATCATGATTTATCGTTTTGCACCAGATCTGACTAGATCCAGTTTCTTCACATTTAAATCTGCATGTGATAAAGTGCTACACAACAGATCTAGCTTCTTCACACAGTTCATAGATTATGGATCTCACCAAAGAAGCGATAGTGATCTCCTCATCTAGCTTCAATGATGGAACCACAACCAAATCTGAAGTCACTTTTAACCACGAGCAATAACAACAAGCTTTTGCACTGATTTATTCTATCCATTGAGCCAAAATAAATCATTCGCTGCAAAGGTGTACATCTCAAGCCCAAACCCTTGGCTTTGATACTAATTGTTAAGAAATTTATTGTAGAACATAAATAATTACTGAGAGGAAAAATAAAAATAATCAGCAACAAGTATTCACATAAAAAATACACACAAGATTTAACCGGGAAAACCCCAAATCCGAGGAAAAACCCAACCCAATGAGATCTCATTATTCTCGGTTAAAAACTTAGCCAAGATGGTCAAGTGAGCCTTCGCCACTCACCTCCAGGCTTGCATTTACAATGAAGTGTTCCCGTCCTTTTATAATATGTTTTACATGCAATACCAAGGTAGAAAACCATGGGTGCACAATACCATGTGCCCCAAAACCATCACTGTTTAACATGGTCAACCTTGACTCTATCCTGAGTCAAGTTTACCTAACAAAGAGTAGAAATGGAGTAGCTCAAATCAAAGTTTCACAAAGAGAAAAATTCCCTAGATCACATTCTCAACACGCAAAAGTCTCCTCTCCTTAAAATAGGTCTTAGTTATCAAAAAAATTATGAGGAACCCAAGAATAATGCCCCCCCAAGCTCATCAAATGAATATCACTCCAAGAGGATTGATCATACATTCATAGCATCTAGCAGTAGTTTGAAGAAGAATCACAAAGCCATATAACCATGTGCACAACAAATTAACACACAAAAATTAAATTGGCGGAAAAGATAGAGAGCCAACATGTGGTCTCTCATACTCATGTAATTCTCATTATTTAAATAATTTAATAATACATTTAAATACATGAGTAAGTGGTATTAAGATAGTGCATCTATCTTATACTCACTTGGTTGAGACAATTTCTCAACTTACACACTAATTTAGGAGAGCTAGTTGGGGAGAATCTCTCATCCAAAATAGACTCCTTAGTTTGAGGAATTCTCATGATTTTATTTATTTAATTTAATAATTGGATTTATTATTGATTTTTAAGAAGTGAGGCTAACATTCCCCCCCCCAATGATAAATCCAAAACGAACAAGGAGCCATCTTCCAAGTTCTCAAGTTGAAATACTCCCCCACTGTAGGCGGAGGAGTATTTCACTGGTGTACTCCCCCGTTCAACTGCACGAGAGTACCATCTTCATTTGACTGTTGGCTACAATATGTGTGAGTGAATCCGATTGTAAAACTTGTACAATCTTCTGGCTGTGGATGACCATTCCCAGGGATCAATCCATGAATAATTTATCTTCAATCTGGTTGACTGTCGTTGGTTGCAGCATTTCTCTGATGTATGATTTGATTTGCTACAATGACTACAAGGATGGAGATCAAAACATTGATTTTCCAGATGACCAGTTCTTTGACAATGAGAACATTTTGGTTTGTCTACAACTTGAGTTTGTGTGCATTTCTGTTTTTCTGCAACTTCAGTTTGTGTGCATTGACGTTGGTCTACAAGTTGCTGAGAACTTGCTGAGGTGATTTGTGCAAGTAATCCGACACTGACGAACTGAATGGGCTTTGAATAATCAGGGATATGTAAGTTGTCATTATCTTTGACATATCCTAAGCCAAGTTGATTTCGATTACTTTGAATTTCTTCCCATGGCTTGATGATGGGTTTGGAAGAAATTTGAACTAGAACAACTTCAACACTTGAATTTGGTTGGATGAAGGAAGTCGAATGATTAGCTGTCTCTAGATTGGTCAAAGACTTGGAAGCAACATGCTTCTCTTCAACTCATTTCTCTGTAGTTGCGGCTCCAGTTGAAGGAACTCAATCGTTTCATGTGCATGTTGAATATGCACTTGAATATCAACAAGAGTTGATTTGCTTATTTGCACCATGTCTTCAACAATTGAGAGGATAAAATTTTTAAGAATCTTTAATAACTAAATGCTTTTCACCAAGTGAATTTGCTGGAACTCACGCCTGCTTTCTTTTAATACTTGCTGAATTTGTAGAACTCACTCGCTTGATGTTTGGTTGATTGTTGCACACTCGCTTGAACTTGTTTTAACAGTTGATTGTTTGAACTTGCACTTGCTTGCTTTCGCACTCGCTTGATACTTGTAAGATTTTCACTTTCTTGAACTGACACTATTGATTGATCAAAAGAAGGGTGTCGAATACTATTGAAAATGCACCCAAATGATAAATGTTCAAGTGGCAACTGACTTGACTTAATTTATGCACTGTAACAATTCAAATTAGGATGTTGGTTACAACTGAGAATGTACCCATACAATTAAGTTAAAATAGGTTTATTTTCAAGTGAAACAAAAGTGTTGTTGATGTTGTTAGGCTTGAAGTGCTTGATTTGTAGCGTCCTTAACTTGATGGTGTGAATTAGTTGTTGTGAAATGTTGTTGCAAAATATTACTTTTATCAAATCGATGATGTGACGCTTTGTGCTTATGAATTTAATTGATTATGGGAGCTTTGATTTCAGGAGCTTGATCGATGACTTGTATATGTAAACTTTCTTATGTGCATGTAGTTGTTTTATTTAAGCATAATAAAGAGAGTGCTTTAAAAATTCGACTAAAATCATGCAAGCACATTCACGACACAGAGTGTACCTATGATCCCCTTATTCAATTTCGGGTGGATCTAGGACACAATCACCACCATAAAGATATGTTTTTATTTAAGTATGGAAGTACATCAACCTTCACCTTCACAACATTGTGAATGAAATTTCTCAAACAATGAGAATACCAAGCTCACAAATTCTTGAAGAATAAAGGTACACTCTACTAAAAAAAATTTCTGCAAAATACAACAATGAGCTTCCTTTTAAAAATCCTCACTTATCACTCCAAATTTAAAAATCACACCTTATTGCTCCAGTTTTCAAAAATAAATTTACCTTATCACTCTACAAAAGTTATACAAATTCAAAATCATGCCCTTATTACTCCATTAACTTTATCATGATTGCAAATCTTTAAAAAAAATCTTTCATAACATTATCTCTCCAAAACTTTACTTTATAACTTATGCCCACGTAAAAACTTTAAAATCTGTAGGAGAAATTGGAATTCTGAAAAGTAACAGTTTGAGTGCACAATTTTCCTTATTATTCATATTTACTTTTTCAATTCCTTTGACCGCAAAATATAAAGTATAAGATGCGGGTATGTGAAATAATCAAATGCCAAAACCGTCTTCCTTCCATGCCTTCTGCAAACAATACTTCAACGTCTTCTTTGATTCATTTCCTTGGAGCATTGACAACTCCAACATTTAGTATTCTCCCCCAAAAATTTAGTTTCTGACATTCAACATCTCGCAGTACTTGACTTAGCTTCTATACTTTTGACTTTTGATGCTCCCTCCAACAAGCCTTGTGAATATTTCTGCTGTAACAAGCCTTTAGAAAGTGATGGAACTACACATTTAGTAACCATTTGAAGATTCAGCAAGGAAACAAATCAATTATTGAATTAATTAGAAGGGCAATTTTCACAATATGAATCTCAAAACAACATGCGCAATCTCCCACGCCAATCCATGTAGGTAAAACGATACCTCCACCATATGATTTGAACCCACTATCATGAAAAAGGTTGATCCATGGCTTCATATAGATTACACGCTGGCCTTCAACAATAAAAAATTGTACAAATTACAACATAACGCGGATAGAGGGAAGATTTGGAGAGTTTATACAATTCTTCGGCAATAGACTATAGACTAGCATGGAATCCGCAACTCATATAGAATCCCTCCACGGTAACGTCATCAGACTTGAGAACCAAATACATGAAATTTCCATTCTATGAAAGTGCTTTCTAAGTAATTGCCCTCTCTACGAGAGACACAATGTGGCTTTGCTCCCAAGACTTCCCAAGAGAATAACCATTTTCCAATTTTTTCTTTTCACATAGACGTAGGTCACTTCCACACAAACGTTCAATGCATATTCTTACTCATACAGTTCTGCCGCAAGCAACAACGATGATGCCCTGCTAAACAAACAACCTCCTTTGAACAACATATGTACGAGCTTGAAATTCAACTAGTACTCTTGCAACAAAACACAATGTTTATCCAAAATCCATAGGAAACAACTCTTAGCATAATCCATACAAACTCTATGCATAGCAAGTCCACAAAAATTCTCCACGAAGGCAACTTTCCACATCCCGGCTTTCACACAGATAGACTTTATACACTACAATGCGTAGAATTGATATCTTCTTAAAATAGCTTCAAAATTCTTTGGGGGAATCGTACCTTGATAATTAGTAATTCTTTTCCATAAAAAAACACTATTCAATGATCTTTAATCCATGCACAGATCGCATCCACTGTCGCTCCATGGTGTTCTGACTTGCCATAGCTAAATGTAGTTCAAAATATGTTTGTTGTCATGTATGACAAGGAATTCATTGTGGCTACATCAGAACTTAGGCCTGATTGTGGTGTTAATCGCCAGATCATTGAAAATCTTTTGGTCCATGCCCTAGCATGCCTCCTTCATTAGCTCCCATTACCCTCTGTAGCAAAGTCCCTCAGACCAAAACCAATCAAAACCAAAAACCAAAGCTTCTGAAACAAATCAAACAAGACAAGAGTGCCCTCTCTTCGACTCCAAATCAAAACACCTCTCAGGCAACAAAATAGAAAGTGAAATCCAAAAACACATAGAATGCATTGCAATGAATGAAATCTCAACAGAACCAACAATAGCACTGTCAACTTATCCCACATGCATTGGCGAAAATGTGATCATTGTGGTCATTCACCACTACACCATTTTTGTTGGTGGAATAAATATGTTGCAAATCCAATAAAGAAATGGGGCTATAGATATCAAGGTCATTAGGCTTTGATTTGGCTCCGATACCACATGAAGAAGAATAACAAAGCCATATAACCATGTGTACAACAAATTAGCACACAAAATTTAAACTGTCGGAAAAAGCAGAGAGCCATCATGTGGTCTCACATACTCATGTAATTCTCATTATTTAGATAATTTAATAATACATTTAAATACATGAGTAAGTGGTCTTAAGATAGTGCGTCTATCTTAGACTCACTTGGTTGAGACAATTTCTCAACTTACACACTAATTTAAGAGAGCTAGCTGAGGAGAATCTCTCATCCAAACTAGACTCCTTAGTTTGAGGAATTCTCATGATTTTATTTATTTCATTTAATAATTGGATTTATTATTGATTTTTAAGAGAGTGAGCCTAACATAGTTCTATTGAAGATCCAAAGAAAGTAATAAACTAGGCCAAGCATGTTCATTACGATTACTCTCAAGGTAATTCTAGGAAGGAGTAAAGTACAAGAAACTAGAATGAAGAGAAAGGATCTCTTATAACAAGTAATATTCATAAAGGAACCACAAGAAACAATGAAGCATGTGTTGGAAACCAACAAATGAATATGGAATTTCCTAGGAATAATTTCATAAGGTCAACATCTCTCTGTACATCTAACTATCAAAATATGTTTCTTGGTTATTGTTTCTCATTCACAAAGTTTGGCCACAAAGCACATGATTGCAGGACCTATGACGTGATCAAGTGTAGAGGATACGATCACATTTCTACATGGAGGCATATTGATCAAGTTAGGAAAGTGCCTCAACGATTTCCGCAAGTAATAATGCCCAATGCTGAATGCTACATTTGTCACATTGAAGTTCATATGACATAGGACTGCAAAATCAACTCAAGATATTATGATAGAGATGGAATTTCTATCAATTTAAAAAGAAGGATAAGAGGTCAAGAAGGACCTTAATTAGATTTTATTCCTTAGATCTAATCCCTTGGTGAAGGCTTCTTCAATACTATCATTTTTTGAATCATAACTTGAAGAAGCAATTGCAAGAAGGGAGAATGAGCAGTTTGGGGGCAATGAAAGGGAAGGTTTTGGTCAAAATGAGAAGGTTGATAGTAGAGATATTCTATCAAATGTATGGAAAAATTAAGAGTTGGTCTTAGGAAAATACTTTGTCCAAAGGACTACCCGTATAATCTCAGGGGGAGACTTTGAAAATGTAGGAAAAATTGTGAGCAACAATAGTAGCTTGGTCTCAAGAGGAGACTTTATCTGAATAGCAACATAATTATGTGGTAGCATAATCGAAACATGGCTCTGTCATGTCCACAAGATCGTATAGGAGTAGGAACAAGGAGTTTTGATAGATGAAGACATGGAGACAAACATGATCAAGCATGGCATGTTTGATAGACATATGTGACCCTTTTCCGTTGATTTCAAATGTGTTGGGGGGGGGGAGAGAATGTAGACGTTGATACTATTGCAGGAAGTTTGGAGAGAATGCAAACATTAACAGAAAGAAGGAAAGAAGACATGAAGCCCCTTCACAATCAGATCGTGGGTGTTTGAGTTTGAATTATTGAAATCAATGACATCTTGTTTTAATCAATGAAAACAAACAGTATGTGCAACATAATGCAAAGCCCCACTAGGTAGAACCAAAACTTATGGCTAGACTTTATGGCAACAAGAGAAAGGGTTGCCACTATCACCGCAATAATCTTTCTCATGCTCTTTAGTGGTATTTGACCACAAGGGAGGCTTCTATAAATTCACCTAAAGGATATTCAATTACCGTGGATCAATGTGATTGATATAAGGTCTATAGGATGGGATAAAGTGTTGGCAGAGCCTAGAAGGCCTTTATGGTCTATGCTAAATTTTAGGTACTATATTCCTAGACCAACTTGATGGTTGTTATAAGTTAGGATTTTGTTGGTTATCAATGATAGATACACAATTTCATATAACAACCAAGGGAAAATGTGTTTAATGAATAATGAACAAAAGGAGCAAGGCCTTCAAATAGAAACCAAGGATTATGGGTTTTTAATGTAGTTTTATGAATAAAAACATGCATAAACAAGAAATTATGGATGACATCGACCCTAAAGAGGATGGTTTTACCATGAAACAATGCTAGATTTTTCTTTTGTATTATTTATTGATGTAATTCTTACTTTATGAACCATAAAATTCAAACACTAACTCACATTTTAACAAATTTTCACATAAAACCGTAGCCCTAGCCCTAGATATCTAGGAAAAATAAAAAGAAGAATAAGAATTTTAATTAAATAGAATGATGATAACCAAAATTATGACTCGTGTCTTGTCCTAAATGGGCTAAATGTAGTCTTCTAGGAAAAAATTCAATGAGAACAACTTTGATAAAGTAAGGATTAAAATAGAACAATTTCCCAATTCTATAAAGGAGCACGATTTCAACATAAATTTAACATTTAATCACGGTACAAAATAAAAACCCTACTACACAAGTATAAAATTCAAAATATAAAAATTAGGCATGAAACTTACGTAATTTTCCAAAGAAACACATTTTCCAATCCCAGGAAAACATCTCCATAAAAAATTCTATCTCCAAGAGAATTCACACCATAGAAAGATCACATTTTATCCCAAGTAGTAAAAAAGGACTAATTCACACTCTTTTGAATAAGAAGAGTGATGAAATGTGTAATGATGAAAGAGTGAAATAAGGGTACCTATATTTATAGGAGACCTAAAAACCCTTAGTTTCATTAATTGACAAACAAACCCCTAAAACAAGTTTGGTTAAGTTTCCAACAAGTGAGAGATCACAATTTGACCTCATAATAGCTCAAAAGCATAACAAATAATGCCAAAATAGTCCACATGCGTGGAAAAATAAGGTTCTCCACTATAACATCATCCTCCATAAGTTCTCAACATGCCACAAGTAGGTGGCAAATGGGATGAGTGCTTCATACTCTCAGGAAAAAATCAAAGTACATGGGTAATGCCTCCAAAGTGCCTCTAAAACCATGATGTCATAACCAATGTACCCTACGTCACCCTTCTAAGGGAAAACAGGGTGATTTGGCACCATCATGCTTGAGCGTTAGGGTCTACCAACAATATGCAACCTCTCCCCTCATCACAAGGATAACCATCACCATCTGAGCTTTGGAACAAGTAATGCCCACCAAACATTGTCAAGGCCAACCTAAGGGGATCGTGGAGCTATCTGGGAACATCATAAATAAATCAACCACCGAGCCTTAGTCACTTTTCTTTTCAGCATATGGGGGTACTCAAGTGAGTCAAGTACCATATGGAACCATATCCTATCCCGAATCTCTCCTCTTGAGGGGAAACATTGCATCATGTAATTCAAAATTGATATCTGGACTAGGTAAAATGACCTATATGAAGACACCTCTACTATTATTATAACAATAGCTAACAAAACTCTTTCAAGATGAAGTGAAATCAACAATCATTAGGGGAAATAAAGATAAATGAATCATAGTTGACCATATCTAATGTTTGGGGAACAATAGTAGTTCACATAAAAATCACCTTTGAATGTCTAACTAGATCAAGACATGTAGATAAGTTACCTCACTTATATATGGGATAGTTCAACAACCTTATTTTGTTCTTCCAACACCCAAGGGGTGGCATATTTTTGGTTAGCCCATCAATATGTAGGTGTATGTGATAATAATGGCTATGAAGTGGGAAGGACTTCAGGGAAAGGTGTCAAACCATGTGACAAACTAATATGGTGTCCAACATCCTGAGTGTGTAGGTGTAAGGAGGGAGGAAGCAATCATGGAGCCTATGAGTCATCTCATTCCTTAGTTTTCTTTTTCCACCCTTTTGATACACCTTTTACCTTTTATGATTTATCTTCATTTGGGTGCATAGTTTAGGAGCTTAAGCTTACCTTCTAGATTTTCCATTACCCCTTTGAGATGAGGCAATTTATCGCTCATTAAGTTTGGG
Organism: Pinus taeda; assembly: GCA_000404065.3. NCBI lineage: Eukaryota > Viridiplantae > Streptophyta > Pinopsida > Pinales > Pinaceae > Pinus > Pinus taeda. The sequence continues at coordinate 279,210 of APFE030425896.1, forward strand.
ACATGCTAACTTTCTCATCAAGTTTGTGACATACAAGAGTTCGTTTGTGTATATGAAGCATTAAATGATTGAGTAACTAGGTGATGGCTAATGAGGGGGGTAGATCTCCTACTAGGATTTTTCGCATGTGCTATATATGGTGAGCTCCAGTATTGTAGCAATAATGCTGCAACTCCTAGGCCTCTCTTCTTTACTTTTATCAACACGGTAGTTCGTAAGAAACTTGAAGCGACAGTGCTATATGCACAAGTACTAGCTTTTACTGCATGTTGTCACTTGATCAGCTGGCACAAGTTTGCTAAGAGCTTAAGCCAACTTCTATGAGTTCTCAGAAGAAGCTTTTATTGTGATGGCAAAAGACTAATTCTACAGGGGCTATTCTACTTGCAGAAAGAGAATGAAAACTGAAATGGAACTCAAATCCTAGAAAACCCTAATCATGCAAGAAAAGAGATGGAAACCACTGAGATGGGTGCCATTGATTACTGAAAAGGTAAATTTCATTTATTCAAGCTACTTCTGAAGAGAAATGGAAAGACATCATCTTTTCTCAATTTTGAGTATTTTTATGCAGATTTATTATGCTTGTGATTTGACTAACTGTGACTATGCAGTAGTTTGGTGGCAAAGGAAAATGGAGTTGGCTTTTGCAGATGATGAGGAAGGTGTGGGGGGTCCTAAGAAGTCCCTATTACCCTTCTGGAGACTTCCATTGTGATCAGACTTCGAAAAATCGCTCGCATGGACTTCTACAGGAGGCTGCAGGGGATCTACAGGAAGTTCTACAGGAGGAGGCCGAAAGTGATTTTTGGAGGTTTGAAGGTGGAAAAATGGTGGGAAGAAAGAAATGAAGGTTGGATGAAGGTGTTGGAGGGTCTAGGACTCTGTTAATGAAGATCAGGAATGAAGGAGAGGGTTGGACTTGCTCAAAGGGGAAGAAAACAACTTTGCACAAAAACACAGAAATTAGGACAGTTTGGCGAAATGTGGTGAATGAGTGAAGGAATATGCGAAAGATGAGTTGGTACAGGTTGTGCTATGGAGGGATGACAAGCTGGAATGTTTTTCAAGTGAGCTACAAATCTACTTCTTAAGATTGTCCCAAGCAAGAACCGAGAAACATAGTTTGTCTAATTTGACCTAAAATCTGACCTAAAAACAGAAAAGTGCTGAATAGAACTTTATGAATAGGAAACTATGTGGGAAAGCCATGGTAAAGGAACAAGAAATGGTCTAAGCATGTGAATCCAAGCAAATATCAGCTTCTCCAACTCAAAACATCACACTAGCGATTGCATGAAAGGCAAAAAATGTGTTTTTGGTGGCAGCAGTAGTGCCTTGTCCTCAATTCATGGTCCCAAGGAGGGAGAAAGGGGATCAAGACCTGCTGGTAGCCTTTTTGGATCTTTCTTTGCTACCATAGCAAACTATTTAAGCAACTTGAAGCAAGAACAACTAATTTAACCATCAAAAGCAACCTGTTTTACCAAAGCAAGATTTAACCTAAACAATAGAAATTAGCTTATGAATGAAAGAAAAAAAACATATAAATACACAAAGGAGGTGCTGGCTTGGGTTGAGCCCTAAACCAAGAGTTTTATCCCTCTAGAAAAGATCAGAGTTGGTTCAAAGCTGGATTCATATTCATTGATCAAAAAATAATAGTTACATCACAAAACTATCTGCAAAAAGAGCTCGGAAATGAGCTGAGTGCAAGACTGCATAAAAGTGAAAAAATAGACTATGAAATGGCTAACCAACTGAGGCCTAAAGCCTTCTTATTTATACAAGTGGGGACTCCCAATAGTCCTCCTAAACTTAAGGAACTCGGCTGCCTAAATTGAAGATAACAACTTCTACTAGACTTGTTCGGTTGCCCCTTTGGATCATCATTGTGGGCCTTTGAACTCCAAGCTGCTGATGGGGAACTCGAGGAAGGGGTCATTAATGCAGGAGACACCCCTCCTATAAGTCCTCATCCCTATTTCCTCAAGTTTGGCTTCCAATCTGCTCATAAATGCCTGGTCCTTGTCCAAAAATTGTCCAAAAATCTGCAATAAACACTCATTAGACTATGTGGCAAAGTGACTATCCCCATTCACTCAATTGTCATAAATATATTCAAAACATGCACAAAACTATGGAGAATGTGGATTAAATGGAAATAATAGGAAAAATGAGCCCATATAGTTACCCATTTCTGGGGCTCATCAATATATATGTCTCATCCATACTATTTTATAATTTTCTTTCATCAATGCTTTCTTGTGCATTTACCTTTATTCTATACTTTGACTTGGTTTCTTTTCATTTGCATATGGTTTGATGAGGATCAAAATAATTGAAAAGATGAATTCATAATCTTTATGATAATGGTTGATGTTTTTTCTCACTGCACAAAAAATGCTTTTTCATCTTTGTGCATTTATACATATTACATGTCTTTTGAGTAATCTAATAAGACTACAAACTTATTGAATCAAGTCTACAAGTAGAATTTTGTTTTGATGGTGTTTTTACTTAGCTCCTTGCCTTGGTTGTAGATGGAAGTGGTGCTCAAATTCATGGTGTTTATGTATTATACATTTCATGGATTATGAATGCATTGATTATTTTTATAACTTGTTATAATATATTACATATATGTTCATTTATTACAACGGTTCAAACTCAATGATGTATCCCATATTTTGACCTCATGAATATATAACATCACTTGGCATTATTAAACCTCACAACTCATATTTTATTGATTGTTTTTATAGCTTAAACACGTGAAATCTAACACTATGCTCGAAGGTCTTGTGTGTAATAAAATTACGGTAAGGAAAATCTCCATACACTATGTAGTGAAATATTACTTAACAACAATGGGTATGTATGATGAGATTTATTGTGATTAAATTATGTGTTTTTTGTGATGACATGTCTTGCTTATCCAAGCTATAAAACATAGGTATCGATGCCGAGTTACACCATTCATAATTGGCATGTCTTGAAATACAATTTACATTACTACTCTAACTATTATCATTAGCACTAGTACAATTGGTATTTCGCGCCAGGTGATCATCCTGAAGCCAAGTGTTCCAAGTTTGATATTTTTCCTTGCATGTGCTTTTTAATTCTTAGGTTTTGTTTCATAGAACTTTGTCTGGATTTTCTGAGTGAAACCGTGTCCCAATTTCCTCATGGCACCTATAATTCGAACATATCTAGTTAGGGGTGAGATTGTAGAGTCTTATGAGGAGTACCTTTCCCTTTTTCATGAAGTCGGTTGGTGGGATTTCATTCAATGTTTTTAGGGTTACAATGACCAAGTGGTTTAGGCCTTTGGATCCACTTTCAATGGCCAAAGAGCTAGGGTTGGCAAGGTAGAGATACATGATGACATAGACTTCATTACTGAAGCAACTTGTCTCTCCACAAAAGACGAGAATTGGTTGAAAAATTATCTAGTGCATAACGTGTCATGGCGAGAGTTTATAGCTTCTAAGAAATGCTCGTATAATGTTAAAGGTATCCCAATCGGATTTCTTAAAACCAAATGGAAATATTTTAGTATTTTGTTAAGTGATTTATCACTTGTGAAGGTAGATACAGGTTTGTCTTTATGTACCATGTACATTTTTTAATGGTATTTTTCAATTTCAAATTTAATCTCAAGTTATATTTACATAAGAGCATCTCTAAGATGGATAGGGGATACCAAGCTGAGTGTATGAATTTTGAGCGGTCTCTATTTCCTCATGTTTGATTTGCATTTTGGTAAAACACTATTTGGTCAAGTCTTGAGGTACCTAGGACTATTTCCTTATTTGAATGGCATTGATAAACCCCACATTATCGATCAAAAAGAACTTATCCCTTGGGTTTCACCCAATTTTTATGCAGACAGTCTAGCGCTATTTGACTCTCACAATATTGACAATGTCGGCTGTGATGACTAGTTCCATTATGACGGGTCATATTTATCTAATAATGCTAGTGTTAAAACCCTTGATTCAATGCCTATTTTTATTATGCTAAGTATGGTGAGGAAATCAAAGTTCCACCAAATTAAACAAGAGCTCAAATCCAGGGAAAATGACAAGCCAAATTTCATGGACCATTATCTTCATTCAAAACCTATACATGAAAAATAAATTAGTTAGCTAGACTTAAACCCTCAACCCCAAATGAAGAGTAAACAATTAGAACTAAAAATATCTATATCAAGGTGCCAAAGGGGTAAAAATGTCCTTGTTAAATAGGTCTATGTCGATCTTGAACTCCTATTGAGCCTTGGCTGAAAAAGAATAAACCTCTATCTCATCATAACTCCACATTTTTAGGTGATGATGTTCATACATAGGATGATGGTAACAATTTTAATGAGCACTACTAGCGCAAGACTGGATCTGATAGGTCTATACATAACATATAATAGCATCAACAATATTTAATTATGGTACCTCCTCTTGAAAATAGGATTAATCAACTTTTACAGGGAAATGAACTGTTAAGGTTGATGAATTAGCTTAGGGAAAATCAGGAGGATAAAAAGGGTTATGGGCCTAAGGAAAAGCCACAACCATCTAACACTCACATTATTATCAAATATTATAATGTCAAAGTATTCATAGTGCTCAATTCTCAAAGTCAAAAGTCTACTCAATAATATGAATGTCATTTGTTTAATTACAGGTTGCAAATTCTACGAGGTATGCTTCTTTGTTTTTAATTGTCTTTTAAATTTTGCAAGAATCTACAAAATCTTAGATTCTCTAGCCGCTTTATGCCAGTTATGTCATTAGTAATTCATTTTATCCTCTTGGTTTTTTACAGGTTTAATATTTTATTGTGTGATATCATTGGTTATCACGAAGACAGTTGCAATGGATACGTCTCAAGAACCCCAAGATATTTCGGGATACCTTGTCAGTTATTTCCTCGTTCTTTTTTAGATATTCTTGATACGACCTAGCTGGTCATATAGATTAGATAAGATATGATCCAAATATTGGGGACCATTTTTTTGTTTTATAGATTTTATTTTTGCATTTGGACACAAATAGTCATGTATATAAGGCCTAATTTTTTGACTGAAAAAGGGAGGGAAGATGCTAGAAAATTTTTGTTGACTGTGGAACTTATTAAACTATGATGTTTGTAAGAATTTTGTTTTGAACTATTTCAATGGGTTAATGCTTATATATACAAGATATTTTTATTTCCATGGTTGCTCTAATTTATGTCTTCTAAATTTTCTATAATCTTTCTTTGGAAATATTATGAAGAAATACCATTGTTTTTCCATGATTGTGATCTATGAATAAACAATGACCTCATTACATATTTCCTTAGTGTCTTAGTTCTCTTCATATATACAAATTCGATTGAATTACCCTTTCAAGGCCTATGTCTTAAGGGATAATTATGATTAGTGCATTGCTCAAGTATGGGTTTCTATGAACTATTTCTAGGAATTTAGATTGTTTAAGAGTGATGCTTGCACATGAACATGACTAATACTCATACTGTAACAGATTCTGCATTTTTATAACATTTTACTACTTGCCTGCAGAACTATTCTAGGGTTTAAGTGTCAAAAGATTTACTATTTCACTGAAATTGTTATGGTTAATAATTTTCCTTGCCTAGGCCAAGAATAGTATTATGTAATTATATGCATTTGTAATAATTGTTATCACTGAAGTTCAGGTTGTCATGTGTTTGTTTAAGAGGTTGGAGGGTTGCATTGTTGTACTTTTATGTCTTTTACATATATCACATTAAGAGCTATTGATATTCTATATTATAATTGCATTGATAATTTAGATTTAGTATTTAGTTTTCATTTCAAATATTAAGCATTGCACAAAGAGAACATTGTTCATTCTTTATTATTATTACTAGTTACATCAGTTCCTGATTTCTCTTCTTTGTATCACATTCCTTGTACAACTTCTCTATTATCTATTGCATTCTAGCATTGTGTATTAATACCTAATTACTAAACCTATAATTGTATTATATCATATTAATTATTTAACCTGTAGATTAGGAATATTAACATAAAATAGTAGATTTAGGTCCATGTACATATAAATTAGATAATTTATGTTATGCTTTTAACTTGCAAGAAGATGCCAGAATATAAATTATGCAAAGAAACATACCTACAACATAGAACAATGAGAAATAACAGCAAGTATTTTATTATTCAGAAAGCAATGTTCACTTGCCTCTTTGAGGGGGAAACCTCCAACAAAGCTGAGCTCAATTACAAAATAAGACATGATTCTCCTTGAGGGGAGTCTCTATCCTTTATATAGGATTCATACATGCAATACCATGGCTCTTATTAATACCATCTATCTAATACCATGGCCCATTTGTAACTAGTTGTGGTCCCTTCATAAATGCAAGTCAACCACTTACAATTATTAATATGGGTTTTATTGACTCTTTACTTAACTATAACTATGACTCGATCCTATTACTTAAATCAGGGGGTTAGGGTTGGACCCTAACATGCCCTACCCCAAAAGAATAGCCTTGTCCTCAAGGCTGAAGCTCCGGAAACTGCTGAAGGATAGTGGCTGGTTCACAGGTCACATCTTACAAAGAGGTGTCTTTCCACTTGACAAGGACTTCCTTGATCGTGCAGCCACGTAGGTGCCGTTCTCGTGTGTCAAGAACTTGTTCAGGTTGGAGCCAGATTGACCCTGCTTCATCCACTTCAGGTAGACTGGTTTAAATTTTGCAATGGTTCCTAATCACTTTCTTGAGGCATGAGACATGGAAGACTGGATGGATTTTTGCAATGGGTGGCAAAGCTAGCTTGTAGGCAACTTCTCCAATGCGCTGAAGTACTTGATACGGTCCATAGAATTTTGGAGATAATTTCTGACAATCCTTGTCTTTGAGTGATGTTTGCTTATATGGTTGCAGCCTCAAAAATCCCTGATCCCCTTCTTGAAATTGGCATTTTGTGCGATGTTGATCTGCCTGTTGCTTCATGCGGTTTTAGGATTGATGAAGATTCTCTCTAAGGTGGGCCAGCATGGTTGTGCAGTTCTGTAGGAGTTGATCCACTGCTTGTACCTTCGAGCATCCCTTGATATAAGTAGGGGAAGGAGGGAGTTGACCATAAACTGCTTCATATGGAGTCATTTTGGTGGTGGCATGATATTTGGTGTTATACCACCATTCGGCTAGAGGTAACCACTATACCCAGAGATGTTGTTTTTCTGAAGTGAAACACCTAAGGTAGGTCTCTAGAAATTTTTTGATTGCTTCAATTGGACCATCAGTTTGTGGATGATAGGAAGTACTGAGTTTTAGTTGGGTACCTTGTAGCCGAAATATTTCTTGCCAAAAGTTATTGGTGAAGATTGGGTCACGATCAGACATAATGGAAGTGTGCATGCCATGCAATTTGAAGATCTGATCTATGAAAGATTGAACAACCAAAGTCGGTGTAAAAGGGTGGGGTAGGGCACAAAAATGAGCATACTTAGAAAGTTTTTCCACAACCGCCATGATGACTGACTTGTTTCCTAACTTTGGAAGACCCGTAATGAAATCCATAGAAACGCCCATCCAGATTGAGGCCAGGATGGGAAATGGCTATAATGTGCCTGTGGATTTGATTGTTTCTCCTTTGTGGCACTGACAGACGTTGCATTCAGCTACAAAAGTAAGAATGTCTATTTTCATGCCTGTCCAAAAAAATGATCTTCGAGTGTGGGCATACGTCTTCTGAAAGCTTGAATGTCCTGCAGTGGGAGATGAGTGCAACTCCACCAAAATGCGGCTTTTGAGGGTGGATGTCGGTGATATTACGACTCTATCCTTATAGCGAAGAATCTCATCCTACCACGAGTAGCCTACTGTGGAATTTGGATCCACCTGCAATTGATTAATGAGTTGGGAGATCCAGGGATGTGAAAACCATTCCTTGTGAGCCTCTTCAATCCATTCTGGAATGGGAAGGGACATTGCGAGCAGGGTACTTTCCTCCTCAAATTGGCGTGATAACACATCTGCTACAATATGTTCGCTCCCTTTCTTGTAAATTATCTCATAATCATATCCAAGCATTTTGGAAAGCCATTTATTTTGTTGGGGCAAGGATAGGCATTGCTCCAAAAAATATGATCTATGCAGGTTTGGAAACGTCGCCCCAATAAGTATGGTCGCCAGGTATCTACTGCATGTAAGATGGACATCATCTCCTTCTCATAGGTAGATTGTCACAGATTCTTCCCACTTAGTTGTTGGCTCGTGAAAGCCAAGGGTTGATGTTCCTACATTAAGGCCACCCCAATAGCTGTACTAGAAGCATCACATTCAATCACAAAAGATTTGGTGAAGTTGGGTAGTACTAATACTGGAGTGGAACACATGGCATGTTTGAGAGCTATAAATGCCTGTTTGCTTCATCATTCCAGAGGAATGAATTTTTCTTGAGGAGTTGAGTGAGGGGCCTAGCAATGCGACCATAATTGCAGAAAAATTTGTGATAGTAGCCTGTGAGACCCAAAAATCCTCTCAAGCTCTTCAAGGTCTTTGGTTGAGGCCAATCCTGCATTGCTTGGATATTTTTGGTGTCCACCCTGACACCTTCACGCCCCACAATGTGGCCCAAATACTCAACTTCTTCCATGCGAAAAGAGCACTTGGACATCTTGAAAAATAATATATGCTTGTGGAGTAGTTGCAAGAGCAGATCTACATGCTAAAGATGTGTGGCCCAGGTGCGACTGTAGATGAGGATGTCATCAAAGAAAACAAGGATAAATTTTTTGAAATATGGTTTGAGAAGGTGGTTCATAAGGCTCTGAAAAGTGGATGGGGCATTACAAAGACCAAATGGCATGACCAGGAACTCATAATGGCCTTCATGGGTTTGGAAAGTAGTCTTTGGAATGTAGACTTCTTTCATGCAAATTTGGTGATAGCCCAAGTGAAGGTCGAGCTTAGTAAAGAATTGAGCCCCATTTAGTTCATCCAGCAAATCATCGATAACCGGGATGGGAAATTTATCTTTGACCATCAACTTATTGAGGGCCCTGAAGTCTGGACACATACGCCATTCCCCATCTTTCTTGAGCACCATGACCACCGACAATGAATAAGGACTAATGTTGGGACGGATGATGCCTACTTCCAAGAGTTCCTTGATGATTTTTTCAATTTCATTCTTTTGGGCAAACGAATATCTATATGGGCGCACATTTGGTGGTTGGGCCCTTGGGACCAAAGTAATGCTATGATCATGTTCCCCTCTCAAGGGTGGAAGCTCATGAGGCTTATCAAAGGCTGGTAGATGGTTGTTTAAAATATGTTGCATCTCAGAATGAATATGAAGAGAAATGGGTTCGAAGGCCTGGATGGCATTAAATTGGGCTATAACTCCATGATGACCCTCTTTTAACATTTTTTCCATCTGATGTGAGCTGATGATAGAGGGATCTCCCACCTGGAGGCTACGGAGGGTATGTGTGTGGTTGTTCTGCTTAAAGCTCATATATAACTCCTGGAAATCCATTGTGATATAGCCAAGTGTGCGAAGCCATTCAGCACCTAGGACAATGTCGCACCCTCCCATGTGTATGGCAAACATGTGGGTCTTTAACTGATAATACCCCATTTGAAGTTTGACATTTTCACAACGGCCTTCACATTTCATTGTCCCCCCATCAACAATATGGACCTGGAAGTTAGAAACTACTTGGAAAAAACAATGCACTACTTCCGCAACCCTTTGATGGATAAATTTATGTGTACTACCACTATCAATCAAGACTACTACTGGGTGATGCTTAATAAAAGCTCTGATTTTGAGAGTTTGGGGAGAAGAAACACCTGCCAAAGCATGCATCGAGATAACTGGTTCTTCAGGTACATTTTCTTGCTTGTTGTCCTTTTCTTCCTCCTTTGGTTCCTCAAGTGGTGGGGCTTCCTCCGATGAGTTGTGATCAGTAGCATCAATTTAAAAGAATTTGGGCTCCTTGCATTTATGCCCGGTGGAGTATTTCTCATCACAGTAGTAACACAATCGTTGGTTTCTTCTTTCCGCCATTTCTGCTGGTGACATCTTTTGAACCTTGAGTGTTTAGATAGTGCTTTGAGCCTGGGTGGGGCGACCCTTAGTTATGAAATTTGGGCAATTGGACTGGATTGCTAACGCATGTTCTACTTCATGAGCTATCCTGCAAGCATGCAGCCATGAGATAGGGTGTTGTAGTCAAACGTGGGCTTGTATGGCTTCTTTGAGGCCACTGATAAAACATTCTAAGTAGAACTCATCATGTAGACCTCCTGTGTGGAAAGCTAAGGCTTCAAAGGATGTAATATATTCATTCATTATTCCTGTCTGTTGGAGGTTAGTGAGACGACCCAAAAAATTATTCATGGGCAAATCAATCTGTAAGAGATTTTTTTAATGTCTTCCAAGCCAAGGGCCTTCCATAGCAACGTTGATGCCATTGCCACCATTGCCATCTTTCATTGTCCAAGTACATGCTACCCACATTAAGCTGAGTCTTATCATCCATGATGTGATTCAGTGCGAAATATTGCTCCATTTGTGCTATCCATGTGGCCGAGTGAGAGCCATCAAATTTATACATGTCCAGCTTGGGTGGTTGCAGCTGGGATTGTTGGTGGGTACCAAAGAGGTGAGGAGATTGGCTAGATTCGCCCTCAAAGTTTTCATTACCAATATATGCCTCCACGCATTCCTCCATCTTTCCCTTTGAGAGTGTGTTAGTTAAGTTCTTCAACGATAACAGTACCTCGTTCAATGTTGATTCAAGGTTGTCGATCCTCTCATTGGCCATAGCTTGAGCTCTAGTTTGTACCATGCACCAATCTAATGCACTTGAAGTTTGGGACCGCCCAAAATTTTTGGCACTAACAATTAAATGTTACCACCTTGCTCAGCTCGTCGACCTGATTCTTATGGGCTAAGTCTCCAATAAGTACTGCAGTAGCCGAATCCCAGAAAAGTCATTGCTGCCCAAAGTCCTACGAAAATCATGCCCAGGTATAGGAGCCCACACAATTAGTCAAATCTGAATGGAGGATCTGATTGTTCCGACGGCTACAAAACCCAAACTGCTAGATCTGGATGGCGGATCTGATGGATCTAATAGATCTGAATGGCTGATCTGATAGATCTGAATGGCGTAACTGATTGTTGTTGCTGTGATAGAACCCCACTTGCGAGATCTGATCTGGAAAATATGATGCGTGATCCAAAGATAGAGAAGGGAACTATGGTCTCCAGGAGTGTCAGGTGCCACAGATCGCAATATACATAAGGTTCTGACAATAGTACTCGGTCCAATATTTCAAGGCACTAACCAAGGAGGATCACCTGTACCCTTAGCCATACAACCTGACTACCCTATCATACGTGCGAGTAATCTCCTTGAGTGTTGTTCTCGGTGTACTGTAGTAGCAAGATGGCTAACAGTTTATCTATGTCGAGGCTTCAAGGGAGCCTAGGGGGTTTCCAATATACCTAGAGGGTACTTGGAATACAGTGCTTTCGCAGTTCTATCTAATGCGCCACTACTCGAAGGGGTACCCACAGGGGTTACAAGAGAGTCCAACAAGCGTGACCACCTCTTATATTTCTTGCGTGCATGCCTCCCCAAATCTGTAGGTTTATGCACTCAACGACAGATCTTGTGGTTTAAAGATGCCGAAACACGTCTCTAGCCAAAAACAAATTGCTAAAAATTGGAGATCTCACTGGCCCTGGAAAGCGCTTTGATACCACTTGTTATGCTATTAACCTACAAGATGATATCAAAATACCAAATATGTGAAGAAATATACCCAGAACATAGAACAATGAGAAATAACAACAAGTATTTTATTATTTAGAAAGCAATGCTCACTTGCCTCTTCGAGGGGGCAACCTCCAACAAAGTTGAGCTCAATTTCAAAATAAGACACGATGCTCCTCGAGGGGAGTCTCTATCCTTTATATAGGATTCATACATGCAATACCATGGTTCTTATTAATACCATCTATCTAATACCATGGCCCATTTGCAACTAACTGTGGTCCCTTCATTAAATGCGGGTCAACCACATGCAATTATTAATATGGGCTTTATTGAATCTTTACTTAACTATAACTATGACTTGATCCTATCACATAAATAAAGGGGTTAGGGTTGGACCCTAATAATTTTAGATTCTCTTTTTTTTTTCTTTGAAAGAGGAAAATATCAATAAGCCAACAAAGCCTTTGAACCTGTCAGGATTCACTATTTTAAATAGCTTGGGCTATCAAAAGAGCCTCAATTCGGGCCACATCCCCTTTGTTGACAAATGGTCCTAAATTCTACATTAACAAAATGGCGCTAGGAGGGAAAATCCGAATTTAAATGGCTAAGGTAAGTCATAAAAGGAAAATTGTTCATTCCCCTATTATCGCTAGGAGTCACTCAAACCCTTCCACTACTGAAACTACTTCTAGTTCTCATCCTGAGCATATTCCTAAACAAGCGACCAATGAACCCACAACTTTCATTAAGGGGTCTAAAATGGGCCTCCTAAGGAAATTATAAAATAATAGTGGAAATAATAAAATAAGATTAGATTACATCATCAAATTTTAGAGGGAAAAAATAAAAAGGTATTTTTTCAACTCGTATTTTCAACTTATCTCCCTATGGGTTTACTCAAATTTTGAGTGGAAAGACTTGTTGGATGAAAAAATTGATTCCTCATCGAAGGAGTACCCATGTTGCATACTTTTGATGGATCCTGCTACAAGAAAAATGAGAAAAACATGAAAAACATGATTGCATTCACATTTTTCATGTATTTCTCATTTTTCATGTAGGAGGGTCCATTGAAAGTATGCAACATGGTACTCCTTTGATGAGGAATTAAATTTTGCATCCAAAAAGTACTCCCACTCGAAATTTGACTAAAAACTTAGGGAGATAATTTGAAAATATGAGTGGAAAAAGTAGTTTTATTATTTTATTATTTTTTAATCTTTTTACTTTTTTACTCCAAAAATGGTGAATCATCCCCCATAGTTGACATCATCATCTTGAATCCTATTGGTTCTTATAAAGTTTTTTTTAGTTGTACATTTTTCTTAGGAGGCCCATTTTAGACTTCGAAATTCCCATAATGAACTGATTCTCAAATCCGATATGAGATTATCGAGTTTCTCCAAATGTGTCAAGAAGTTCTTTCAAAAATGCAAGTCATCTTGGAAAGAGTAAGGTCTTTTGAAAGACAACTATCCCAACATCTAATTACACCTATCGACCTCCATTGGGAAGAACCTACAGTGCTGGATCCCAAGGCTATAATTTCTTATTGCATTGATGCTCTTCCTATTGATATTTCTATGTGAGTACACTGAAGCTCTATCTGTCATGAAGGAGATACTTATCCTTAAACCTTATACCAACAAACAAAGTCATCAAGCCTCATCCTCCAGTAAGGAACCTGAAACAATGTCAAAATCACCTGCTAAAAAGGACCAATCACCTTTTGATCTTGAAAGCATTAAAAAATTCCTTAATAATTTGACTAATGATGTCATTGATCTAAAATAAACCATAGAAGAACCATATAATAGGAAAAATTTCAAATCCTCTTTTAGGAAACAATTTCAAAACAAATCTACCCCCCTAATGAAAGTCTATGTGTTGAAGGTTTATCAAACATCATACAAGCAATAATTGCAGGAACATAGTCAACTTCCGATGAAAATGAGACAAGAAGAGGCTGTAGATAACAATAGAATTGAAGATGGAAATCAACCACCTCCTACCATTGATCATTTTTCAAACATTCTATTTGAAGATGATTCTAACTCAACTTTTGCAAATCAAAACTAATATAACATGTGAAGTAAAAGCCTAGTTGATAATCAAGATCCTTCTCCTTTAGATAAAGGGAAGAACTCCAAAAGCCAAATAGGAAATACACACAAAAATTCTCTAAATATAGAGTATGATTCGATTGAAGATCTTAAGAAATTAAAAGCGAATATTTCTCTTTTTTATCTTCTTAAAATTCCCATAATTCAGTAGAAAATTAACATATTGATGAAGATTCCAATAAGCATAAATCTACTCCTACTGGGAATAAGGATAGTTTTGATAAATATTCAACTGATCATGTTCAAATTATGAAGTTCCCTTCATAATTTGACTCATCTATGGTTTCCCTAGAAATGGGAACCTAAGAAGATAAGAGTTGATAGAGAATGCTATAAGAAACATGTTGTTACTAATATTGATGGTCCTAATCAACCAAGTATGTTCACCAATAAGCATTTATTCATTCTTTGGAAGTTTTGCTGCTGAAACATCTCCTTTTATAAACCCTAAGCAACATTTTGAACTTATGTCTGTCAATAAATTGGTGACAATTGATAAAAAATTTCTTGATGTCAATTATGTTAAAAATAATTCAAAAAATGAAATATGGTCATTATATTTTGATGGATCCAAGTCAAAAGAAGTTGCAAGTGTTGGTTGTTTTCTTCTAGAATGAAAAGGTAATAAGATTTATATTGCTTGTAGGCTAGAATTTGAGTGCACTAATAATATTGTAGAATATGATGCACTCATCCAGGGACTTAGGAGGCTATTTACCTTGGAATTCAATGCTTGAGGGTCTATGTCAATTATGAAATTATTGATAAGTCTTTCGGATTAATCACATTGCTAGGATTTGGACCAAATCCTAGCGATGTGATTAATCCGAAAGACTGATATCAACATTATGGATCACAAAAGTCTTAGATCTAATATGAAATTATTGTTAAGTAGGTACGAAATGCTATACATTGTGTTTTATCCCATTTATCAAGCTGAGGTATGGGATACGATTTCTAAATTTTCAACCTTTGATATACATTATATCCCAATTAAGAAGCTAATTTATTAGCCAATATAGCATCTAGATTAATTCTTGTTGAAGGTTTCGAGGCACATTCTTTTTCTATTGAATTAATCTGTAAACTATCCATTCCATACAAGGTAACTAATTAGCATGTTTTCAATGATGAACAATAGATAGTTGGCATCCTTCACTCGTAAGATAGATTTAAGGATGTTTTGATTGATGAATTGACCATAAAGATAATTTCCATAATTTCTCACAGATACAAAATCAACAATCAGTGGATGAGTTTTTCGATCTGGTGAACCCTATCCCTGAACCTATTGTAAGGCCAATTTTTTTATGAATTAAGTTGACAATTTAAAAGAGTTGTAAAGTGTAAACCAATAGCTATTCTATGAGTTATGAAGTCTTAAAATTTGGGACTAAAACAAATCTACAAAACATAAATTTGGGAAAAAATTGCACCCCTAAAGAAAAAGAAGATCTCATTCATCTATTCAAGGAATACAAGATTGCATTTTCTTGGACATATGATGATATAAAAAGCTTCAAACCCAACATAATGTAACATAAAATCCCCATAAAACCATAGAGTAAAACCTTCCAACATAAGTTTAGGAAGATGCATCCCAATGGCGAACCCACTATCAAAAGTGAACTTAATAAGATTTTGGCCACCAAAATTATTTTTAATGTCTAGCACATGCAATGGGTTGCGAACCTAATGTCGGGAAGGAAAAATAATGGAGACATCTCTTTTTGTCAACTTCAAAAACTTGAAAAAAGCTTCTGATAAGGAAAACTACCCAGTTCCTCCATGGAACAAATCCTACAACGAATGTCTGGCTCTGAAATGTTGTCAGGATACAACTAAATTGTCGTGGCCCTTGCTGATCAATTGAAAACTACTTTTAGAACTCCATGGGGAACCTTTTCCTACAAGAAGATTCCCTTTGGTTTGATCAATGTTGGGAAAACCTTCCAAAGGGAAATGGATATTGCCTTCTGAGGGTTAATAAATGAACTTGTTGTCATATATCTTGATGATTTCACTATTTACTCCAAAAGGAGGACTCATCATATATCACACCTACGAAATGTGTTTGAAAGATTGAAGAAGTTTAGTATTTCCTTAAAGCCCAAAGTTTTTATCTTTGTAGTCATTGAGGCAAAACTTTAAGATGTGTTTTTTCTGAATACAATATACTAATCGATCTTGAAATAACCTAAGCCACTGATGGTATGTCACCCCCCAATTTTAAAAAGGCCATGTAATCCTTTCTAGGAAATATCAATTTCGTTAGATTGTTCATCCCGAATTTTTCTGAAATTGCCAAATTGCTTCAATATTTGGTTAAAAATATTTCTAAATTTAAATGGGAATACCAAGAAAAACAAGGCTTCTACATAGTCAAGCATGTCATTTTTTAAATAGTTGCTCTAATGAGTGCATATTTCTCCAAAGGTTTCACACTTTATACTTTTGCTCCTGATTCTGCATATGTTGTTTTCCTTAATAAAAATGAATGAGCTTGAATATGAAATTCCTATTGCTTTCATGAGCTCTTCCTGTAAGGGGGAAGAACTAAATTATTTAGTGGTGGAAAAAAAAGTGTTTGTTGTCTTTAAGGAAAAAAACACTTTAGGTCTTATCTTTTGAAATCTAAAACTAAGGTTATTGTTGGATTTAAGACCTCTGTGGTTAATATCTTGTAACTTAGAAATCGGAGAACCCATAGTAAAAACCATTTTTCCGTCAATGTTTCAAATCCCAACAGGGATCCATCATAAGGTTATTGTTCCCTACTTAGCAATAAGAAATTTGCTAGTACATAAGCAGTTATGAGATGAGAAAAGGAAATTTTGGATGACAACCCTTCAAGAATATGATTTGGAAATAAAACATGTACGTATTGTAAAGGGTAAAGTTCTCTGAAAACTTGACATTGAATCTCTTAATTTTCCAGATCAGGATCCCTACTCTAACGACTGAGTATCTTTAATGCAAAATGAAGTTTTGTGTGTACATGATAATCCAAATTCATCATATTAGATTTTATCTATTGAATGGTACAACACCATCTTGAGGAAAATAAAAGAATGAGAATCAAGGCCTAAGTCAATTCCTTTCTAGCTAAAAATAATGTCATTTTCCATAAAAATACGATAGGGTACTACTTTGTTGCTTGGAACAAGAGGATTCCCAGAAATTACTGCAAGAACTCCATTTCTGTCCCGTTGGTGGCCACTTTGGTGGCGATACA
The DNA here is from genome assembly GCA_000404065.3 of Pinus taeda. Classification (NCBI taxonomy): domain Eukaryota; kingdom Viridiplantae; phylum Streptophyta; class Pinopsida; order Pinales; family Pinaceae; genus Pinus; species Pinus taeda. The sequence continues at coordinate 296,363 of APFE030425896.1, forward strand.
TTTTCTCGCAAAGGACTAAGATTTGGGTACTACTATCCCATTTTATTCAAGGATGCCCATGCTCTGGTCCAAAAATGTGAGACTTTCAAAAAGGCTATTGGTAGGGTTAAAAGGTCTGCATTTCCTCTTCAGCTTGTAACTATCGAAGCTACCTATCAAGAATGAGGCCTAGACTTAGTTGTTCTTGTGAACATATTGAAGCCTCAAAAATCATTGCAAAAACATGGGTGAAAACCACCCGGTATCGACCTTGCTTGGCAGCTCCTTTTCCGTTTGGTGTAGTGGCTTTGACTGGGGATAATGGGACTAATTTCCCAAAAAGAGATTTTGGTAGTGTTGATGGGGTGATATATGATGTAACGGGGGAATGATTTAGCTAATTGTAATCTAATCTAAACTATTAATCACATGCATATATCCTAGTTTTAAACACTATCTAAATATAACTATACCCGAGAATAAAAGTAAAATATGTGATCTACAATAATGTCCTATAGAAATTGGTAATAAAGACCATTCAACTGCAATAAGAAGTGAAATTGTTTAACAATGATCGTTTTGGATAAATAGTTAGCCCAAACGACTATGAGAGATATATCACATATAGAATCGTTCATGTATTCAGCAGGAAATTAAAACCAACACGATACAATAGTGCAATAATGCTAACTGAAATTCAAACTTTCATACATAAGAAAATTGAAGAAAAGTTATTTCCTAATACATAAACAAAACAAGATCACAAGATAAAAGTACCATTTGTAATAAGTTCTTCTCATGTGTTTCAACAATATCGATCTAATTCCAACTAATCCAACATCATCTAAGAGTGCAAAACTGCAATTTCAGTAGAACATGCCAGATATAAAATAAAATAGGTCCCATTCCATTCATTCCACTAGAACCTCCTCAAAGGTACAAAAGTAAATGTTTTGAAGAATGTTTCCGATAAAATTTCTGGACCCCTCTCTAAATGCATGAGAGGGGTTTAAATACCAAACCTATAGGTCCCAAAATAGATTATTACAAAAATAGTTGAGGAGGTTTAAACAACCTTCCTCAGATTATGCAAAATGAAACTAAAATAGAAATAAAACAAGGTGACTAACTCCTTTGCATTTGATCCTTAAGATCATAGATATCCGTCATTGGTTTGAGTTGTGTCGGTTGGTCGATTGCAGATTTCAACTGTCCAGTAAATATGGCATTCGTCAGCGCTGGCACCATTTTCTCTGTGGAAGTGGTTAGGGAATGCAGGGTCATCCACTAGTTGTATGGCTTGCCTAAGAATTTTCAGTATGCTTCCCAGTTCACCTTGCTCGTTTTCTAATCACCTCCTCCCTTTCCTTTGTTGCTTGTCTCCATTGCTGCTCTAGTTGATTGGTGTTTGGAAGAAATCCTGGTATAGATTCAGCAACTAGGCTGGCACCATGTAGATTTTCATTAATGTCTCCAATGATGTTGTTTGTTGCTGTTGTCGTGATCGTTGTTTCTATTTATGCTTGCTTGAGCTGAGAATACCAGTCTGAAAATAGAATTTATTTATGTGAATCCTCCAGTTTTGGCAAATGAGTCTTTCTCCCATCTTCTGATTCTTTCTAGGTTCTAAACTCAGAAATCCTTTTATGTATTTCATCATACTAAAGCCTCATGTTGATGATTTGGCTTGTTAGCTTATCACTGATCTTGCAATAAGGATTTATTTGCGAGATTTCTTGGCACAAAAGTTCATTTTGTTGAATTAGTAGGGCGTTAAGGCTGAGTGCTTCTTTCACGAACTGATCGATTTGTGGACCGTCTTTATACTTCTCTGTCATAGCTTGAATCTATGCATCCTTTTCTACTACACTAGCTTGATGTTGTATTTTCATTTGTTCAAACTCTTGCTGTAGTTTGCCAATTTGTAACTCTATTTGTTGGTTAGATTTTTCTTGCTCTAATTGTTGTTCCAACAACAGGATCTTTTGTTCCTTTTCTCTTAGCAACATTTGAACCTCTGTTGCTTTATCAATAGTTGTTGTAGCATAGGCTCCCGCAAATTTTGACAGTTGTTTGGTCAATTTAGTGTTGTCTAAATTGCTATCATAAATTGTCAACCCGGGGCTCGTAAGCTGATGAAGTGA